>JAPYYM010002680.1:0-11998 GCA_028534135.1 Potos flavus
GTTGCTGTGGCTGATGTTGAAGAGGGTACTGCGAGAGGCTTTAATTTAATGCAATAATAGCATCCAATGTCATAAGGGTTCAGATTTCATGAGTTTTGGAAAGATAAATATGTTCATGAAATCATGGCAACAATCAAAACATTTTCTTTCTCCACAAGGTGTCCTCAAACCACATGGTAGTCCACCCCTCCCTCCCCCCACCTCCACCTCATTGTCACTATAGACTCACTGATTCATTTGCATTTTCTAGAATAAACTTGCTTTTGAAGAAGTGGCTGTGGCAATGGGCCAAATCTAAGCACCTTTCACACATGTTTATGTACACACATACATGTGCACACATGAGCAGATGACAGGCATACATGTGTGCACACACAAACACGCACCCACACACCCCCTTCTAAGCAGAGTCTTTCTGTAGCCTCACAGCAAAGGAAACAGTCTTATGCAGCTTGGGAGCATATCCTGTGACCTGTTGGCCACAGGATTGGAAGAAGGCTGGAAGCCTGACCTAGCAGCCTGAAAGGAGGGTTGTGGGAGTGCTGCACCCAACAGGAAGGGCCGTGAGGCGGCGGCAGCTACCCATAGGCAGAGGCTTTGGATCAGCACAAGTCATGGTCTGGAGATAGTAGATGGGATGGTGGGTAATGGCAGCAGCTTCTAGCAAGCACCTAGTTCTGGAGGCTGGAAGTCCAAGACCAAGGTGTCAGCAGGGTTGCCTCTTCTGAGGCCTCTCTCCTTGGCTTCCATGTAGATGTCCTCTCTCTGGCTTTACGTGATCTTCCCTCTGGATGGGTCTGTGTCCTAATCTCCTCTACTGATAGGGACACCAGTCATACTGGATTAGGGCCGACCCTAATGACCTCCTTTTAATTTAGTTACCTTTTTAAAAGCCCTATTTCCAAATTAGGTCACATTCTGAGGTACTAGGACTTCAACAAATGAGTTTGGGAGCAGGAAACACAATTCAGTGCATAACACCCCATAAAGGCCAGGGATGGGCCAGCCCCTCCTGTGGGCTGGGGGTCAAGGGCCTTGTTGATAGAACTGAATCCTGGGATCAGGAACCTCTTTTGGTTCCAGACACAAATCTTGAATTTCAGTGAGTCCTTTGTGCTTCATGACTATATGTGAGCTTCCAAAAGATTCCTCTTGCCCTTGTTCTTCATCTTTGTTTGGAGTAAACTCCCGCTATTTGAGGATAGCCCAACTAGGTAGTTTTTCCTGAAGCTAAAAGCACAGAGCACTGTGCGTGATCACAAATGTTGTCTGGTTACAAGTAGGTAGATACAAAGAGAAGGGGTTAAGAAATGAAAGCTTGGCTTAGTAGGGAGGGGAGAAAAGGAGCTAAACTCTCCCTTTTACTCCTCATAGTGGCCTTTCTTTTTAATGTTCTGGCATCTAAGGTAACAATAAAATCAGGCAATTCCAATTATTACAAAGAGGGATTTATTGTGCTCTTTTAAATCTGTGCTTATAAACTTCTCTTGGGCATATGAGCCACAAGTACCCAATTATGTGTTTAATAAAAAGTCCTCTGGAGGGCAGGAAGAAATAGCAGGATGCAGGCTCTGGCTCCTGTGGGGTCATGGGTTGCAGTGCAGCTGATAGGGGAATTTGCCTGGCTCTACACTTTTCTAAATATAATCTTCTCCCAAGTTTTCTCAGCAGAGTATTGTTGCCCAAAGCTATGAGATAAAGGCAAGTTCTTCAAGGAAATGGATTCATAAGCCATAGAATTTAGCAGTGAACTAGGGAAGTGTTCCTACCTACCTTGTATGGGAGGGAAAAGTTCACATGTCAGACAAAGAACATTTTTGGGGCACCTGTCTGGCTCAGTCAGTAGAGCATGTGCCTCTTGATTTCGGAGTTGTGGGTTCAAGCCCCACGTTGGGTGTAAAGCTCAAACACAAAAAAGCATTTTTATTTATACTTCAAAAGTCAAACTGAGCACACACAAAGATTTGGGGAAGTGTTATTGCCAAATGGTGACATTTTTATGAGGAAAGAATGAAGATCGAGGATTAATTTTCCCTCAATTAGTTTGTGCAGAAGCTGTAAACTGGTGGTCCCAGGGCCACAGCTCACCCACAGACAAATTTTGTTTGCCTGTTCTGCTAAAATTAAAAATATATGTATTGGAATAAGCTACCAAATTTTTATAAATTTTTAAATTGAGAGATTTTACACAAGAATCTGCATTTCTAGCTTCCCTTCAGCAGTTGGAAGACTTGGCAATGTCAGGTCCTAAGAGGTGATAACCATTTGAGCTAAGTGGTGGGCATAACTTTGAGACTGACCAAGATCCAATCCTTGACCAAGTCCTAGCCAGGCTCCTCTGAGCCTTCCTCTCTACTGGGCCTCAATCTTGGCCTATAAAGATTTGAAAAAACACAAATAGTTTCTAACAGCTCAAGGCCACAGCCCTAGGGTGACCCATCCCCCCTTAAAGTGCCTGCCTGAGAAAGCTCAAAGCGGCCAAAAGAATCTCCTATTTGTTCCAGCCAATACCTGAGGGTAGGGCCCCTGTCTCCCAATCTCTGTGGGAGGGCAGGACACTAACTTCCTTAAGTGTCTGTTAGCGAACAAAGATGCATTTCTCATGGAACACCTTCCCTTCCCACTTTTTGTAATTTTTCACTTCCCTGACTCTACTGAGACCCCACTCACCATCCGCCATTCCCTCATTCGCCCTTTAAAAGGCCCAGTCACCTCTGTACAATCCAAAGCTGAGTTCAGTTCACATTGCATACTTTTCCCTATTGTAATCATTATTACTGATTAAAATCTGTCCTTACCACTTTGACAGGTGTCTGGCTTTGTTTATCTTTGACAAGATGTAATACACTGTCCCCAGTTTACCCCAGTCCCCACCCTCCTCACTCCCTTCCTTGCGTCTAGGCTGAGTATAAGTTGGCAATTATCGACTCACTTGCTCTGTTATTTCACATGCAAGGACGTGGAAAGTAAAATAATTTTTATGCCCACATGTCTCTCCCAAAGAGGGAAAATGAGAGATACAGAAAGCCATGTGTCTCAAGAAAAATGGGAGAATGCATGATCCTTTTAGAAACAAAGGCCATGCCTATCTAATTTTGGAATACATTGCTCTGGCTACTTTACTCCTGGACATTATCTGCCTGCTTCCTGAAGGCACCTGCATTTGCATCCCAGAATCTTGAGTACCCACATCAAGCCATTGTTGAAGGCCTAAGTGGCTAGGCCATCTGGACTACAGTAATGAAATTATAGGCTTAAAAGCTACCTGAGGTACCTTCCTGTAGCCTTCAGCCTCTACTTTAGATGATCCTCAGCTCTTAGGTCTCCATGTGAGACCAACCATCCTCAGCTTTCATGACCTGATTTCTTATCCCCCCCAAAGCTGAAATGCCAAGTGTGTCAAGAAGCATTTTAGAGAAATTTGATGTTGGGCAAGTAGGTGGTCCTGCAAGAAGGACTGGTTGGTTTTTCCCCATGTGGCTGCATCCATGGGATCGGCAGATAAGAGGACTGATATTTGGGGATATCGTGTCAAAGATACTGAAGAGAACAAAGCATTAAGACTGCCAAAATTAGTTACAAGGGAGCATCAGCTTCTGGCTTCATGCATCATGAGCTGTGGTGTACTTGCCTGCTTATTCTTATTAAAACTTCAGTTCCAAGTAGTACTTATTGTCTCGAGCTAAGGACCTGATAACCACCTAAGCAGCTAAAAGGACTTGGTTTGTATTGGTGTCCAAGACTTTCTTGACAAAGGATACAGAACCATTAGCATTTTTCAAACATGAAATGGTCCAGGCATTTAAGCTTAAGATAATAATTTGCAAAGGAATGCTTTTATCCCTGGAGGGCAGTGTGCTGAGTTATGGGTGGGCTAATTTATTCCCCCTGTTTTCCTGTTTGCAAGAATGGTGTCAAAGAGTTGTGGCCCTCCATCATTAAAAGAGAATGCAGTACATCATAAGAATTCTTGACAAAACCTTGATTGGCAGGAGTTGGTGAGTAAGCGTAGGGACCACCCAAAGCTACCCCAGAGAGGAGGGAGATGAACCAGGTTTATAATTCCCTTAGGGCTCAGATACTGTTTCTACATTCTTCTGGAATCCTTGGGTACCAGACCAATGAAAGAGAGATATATTAAAGACACACACCAAGCCCCTGCTCAGTGGTGATGAATGTGGGGTGTCCTGGAAACAATCAGAATCAAATGGGTTCATTCCATCCATCTTTCCAGGGAAGATTGGTTTATTTATTCAACTTTCTATTGTGAAGACTTTGAAAGATACACAAAAGTCAACAGAACTATATAAAAGCCCACGTGCTGATCACCAGCACTAACTTCCATCAACCCAAGGCTGGTTCTGTCCATCCACACCCCACCCCGTATTATTTTTATTGCAAAATTTAAATGTTATGGGACTTCATTCATAATTTAAGCATATAGCTCTAAGAATAAGCACTATTTTGAACATAACCACAATAATACCATTTTCAGATAAAGAAAATTAATGGTAATTTCTTAATGTTACTATTTAAATTTCAGATTATCTAAAAAAATGACATAATTTTTTTCAGTTTGTTTGAATCAGAATTCAGATAAGATTCACACCATGGTTAGGCTGCAATTCTGTGTCTCGTAAATCTCTTCCAATCTGTAAGATTCCCCCATCTCTTTTTAAATTTATTTAATTTGTTGTATTATATCTTATTGTATTTTATTCTAATTCCAGTAGAGTTACTATATGGTGTTATATTAGTTTCAGGTATACAATATAGTGATTCAACAATTCCATATGTTACCCAGTGCTCATCAAGGTAAGTGTATACTCTTAATCCCCTTCACCTATTTCCCCATCCCCACTCCCACCTTCCCTCTGGTAACCATCAGTTTGTTCTCTACAATTAAGAGTCTGTTTTTTGATTTGTCTCTCTCTTTTACCCCTTTGTTCATTTGTTTTGTTTCTTAAATTCCACATATGAGTAAAATCAGACGGTATTTGTCCTTCTCTGACTGCTTTATTTCGGTAAGCATTATATACTCTGGATCTGTCTATGTTATTGCAAATGGCAAGATTTCATTCTTTTTATGGTTGAATAATATTCCATATATATATTTAGAGAGAAAAATATCTCTCTATATATCTTCTTTATCCATTCATCTATTGATGGACATTTGGGCTGCTTCCATAATTTGGCTATTGTAAATACCCTGCAATAAACATAGGAGTGCATATCCCTTCAAATTAGTGTATTTGTATTCTTTCTTGGATTTGTATATTTGTATTGCTTTAGTACGATTACTGGATCATATGGTGGTTCTATTTTTAATTTTTTAAGAAATCTCCATACTATCTTCAATAGTGTTGTACCAGTTTGCATTCCCACCAACAGCATCATTTTTTTTCTTGCTCCATATCTGTTGAAGAAACTAGAATTTATTTTATTATTTGCATTTTGAAGTAAAAACAGAACACATAAATGAATAAATAAGTTTTACCCCCAAATCTCCCAGCCACTATAGCACTTTGCCTTGTCCTCTATTGTATCCCCTGCTGTGTCTCATTAGAATTATTTGTCATGCTATGTTTTTCACCACTTTGGTGCCCTGGGGCCAGCGACAGTCTCTTAGTCATTTCTGGATCCCCAGAACAAGCACATTGTCCAATAAGTGTTTTCTTTATTAAATACAGTCAAAAATTCCCATACAAATGGAAGTCCATGACCCACATGGAATCTGAGTGGGTCAGGAGGAAGGTTTGTTTGTGTAGAGCCTGTGAAGAAGTAATTCCCACCTAGCAATGTGGGGTGACCAGAAGGTGTCAGGGTCCCTGTGGCAGAAGGAGGTTGTGTGGGGGGAATTAGAAAACATCTTCACAGTAGCTCTGATACCTACCCCATGACAGATTATGAGAAAAGACTAAAAATGATAAAGATAAGCTATAAGGACATCAGGGTGATTAAATGGTGGTAGTATGGATTAGAGTTCTTGTGACAAAATTGTTCTATAGTCCACTTCTTGATACAAATGGTGGATTCTAAGGCTATAATGAATAAATTCTAAGGTTGGAAAGGGATAAGATTGAATGTATGTGAAATATTTTTAAATGATTCCTTTTGGGTGACTCTTCATTTTGTAGCCATAAGGAATGAATTACATAATCAGGTGTTAGGCCTATTATTGGTCTTCCTCAAAATTCTAGGGGCGCCGGGGTGGCTCAGTTGGTTGGCTGCCTGACTCTTGATTTCGGCTCGGGTTATGATCTCAAGGTCACGAGATCGAGCCCCTGCTGGGCTCTGATTTCAGCGGAGAGTCTGCTCTCTCCCTCACACACACTCTCTCTCTCTCTCTCTCTCAAATAAATTAAAAAATCTTAAAAAAATTCTTGAAGTAACTAGAATTAACTAGGGGAGGGTTGACAGTTAAGATTTTGCCTTCTTATGAAAATCTTTTTGCCTTGTAATAATTGTGACAAATATTTTACCTCTCTTATCATCAGCAGCAAAAAAAGCAGCTAATAATTCCTGAGGGCTTTCCTTGTGCCAGGCCCTGTGCTTGGCACCTCATGTGCATCATTTCATGTAATACTCAACACAAACTTCTCAGGGAGGAACTAATGTTATCCCATTTTACAAATGAGGAAACAATCTCAGAAAGGTCAAACAACATGTCCTCAGTTCATCTAGGTGGAAAATGGCATACCTAAACCTGACATGTGTGACTCCAGAGCCAGTGCTCTATATCATGTCATGACATGTCATGTCATGTCATAAAACATTCCATTTCATTATATTACTAGATGTAATTCCCTGAGAGAAGGGACCATATCTCTACCTCTGTGGTATGTGTCCCATGTCTATTTCCCATGCACTAGGAAGAATACCCTATGTATTCCACATGCTTCATAAATAATCATTGAATTGAAAATGAAAAGACCTTAATTTGTACTCCGCCCCACCCTTGACACCCTGTTCTTTCTCATTATAGCCAACTTTTGGGGTGCCTCTGACTACCTCTGATGTTCTTGCAGCTTCAGGGCACACCAAGAACTTCCCGCCTCTGCCACCACAGCACCTTTTGACTTTTCTGCACCAGGGCTTTCTCTAATGCTAATAGAAGCCCACATAGTCTACAGCAAGTGCTGGAAGGGCACGGAGTATGAGTGAGTTTATGCTTCTAGGGGTACCCCTCTACCAAAGGGGCTTGTGGGTAAACATCCTAACCCCTTATCCTTCAGTGGAGTGACTCGAGTCCTAGGGGGACTGAGTCCAGTGGCCTATAGTGATGACTCATCCCAATGGGTCACCCCAATAATGGCCCAATGACATAGCCTTTGTTGACTCTTCTCTTTCCAGAATAATATCCTTCACTCCAGTTTTCTGGGACCACCTTCCAAATAAACTTTGGGAAGGCTCTACATTCAGGATTATCCAAACGAAGGCCCCCAGTCTTCCCACAGTAAATGACACCACTGTTTTGGTCCCTGGTTGTTCAAGACAAATGCTATGTATTATCCTTGACT
This sequence comes from Potos flavus, assembly GCA_028534135.1. Taxonomy (NCBI): domain Eukaryota; kingdom Metazoa; phylum Chordata; class Mammalia; order Carnivora; family Procyonidae; genus Potos; species Potos flavus. Next base: position 7,521 of record JAPYYM010002680.1, read on the forward strand.
TTTTTCTTTCCATCTCATATCCCTTCATATCCATTGGCAATTAACTTTCTCCCTCGCTCCATGCTTGACCCCAAGCCGCCTCCATCCCTCGATCAGATTTCTAACAATAGCATCTTCACTTCCTGACTCCAATTTCCAGAATGATCTCTTAGGATGTTATTCATGCCACAGGGCTCTTTCACTGAAAGCTTCTTGGTAGTAATAAGAATTGGGGCATTTGTGAAGCATTTTCCAGGTGCTAGGATCTCTTCTGAGGCTGTCAGGTGTATTAAACTCATTTAAACCTTATGAAAACCCTGAGAGGTAGGGACCACTTTATTATTTTGTGATTCAGAGGAGAACTGAATACATAGTTACATAGGAGTTAAACAATTTGTCACTTGCCTTAACATGTGGCATGCTTTATACCTTCTAAGTATTCAGATAGTTGATGGCAACTTTTTTATGTCGCTGGATTACCAGTGAAAATAATTTTTCTATTTATGTTTTCTGTTTGATACACTCTGAGGGGGAGAGAAATACTGCTTCACAGTTACAAATCTAAAACAAATTAAGCAGAATCCCAGGGGAAGATGCAGGCTATGATAAGAGAATCTAACTGTATTGCAAATATGAAATAACTTCACTGAAGAGAGTTGGGGTGAGGGGATCAAGGGGAAGGTGTTGACCCAAGTCACTTTGGAAACAGCACAAAACCATTGTACTCTATTGGATAAACTCGTTTCCCATAGGGGAAGAGTTAACAAGCTTGATACCATTATACCTGTATATGGAACAGAACAATTAAGCTAATGATGGTGATGATCAGAGCCAGTTTCTCATTATTGGAGTGGGAATTTACATATGAGCAAGGAGAGGAAGCTAGAATGAGCCATATGGCAATGGGTTGGAGTTAGAGATATCAGTAAGAACTCATGTTTAACTCAATATAAGTACACATGGTTACAGAGAGGTATGTGTGTTTATACATGTATTTCTTCTCTCTGTCATCTTGAGACAGCCTAGAAGCAATGACACCCTCCTAGCGATGAGCATACCTAGTGCTCAGATCTTGGTTTCTAATACCATTTTCCAATAAAAGGAATCAGGGATCCTTGGAGAAATCGCTCATTTGACAACTGGAGTGGGAAATATATCAGATGAGCCTGGAGCCTTGTAGAGCTATAAAAAAAAAAAAAAAACACTAAAAAATCGAACAACCACACTATTGGGGCTATGTATGACCCCAGGAGCCAGCTGAAAGAGACCCCAGTGGCCAAAGCTAGAACAATGTGAGCAACAAAAGAAATAAAATGGTATTAAATAAAGCAGGAGTAAAATAAAAAATAAATATCTATGAGCCCATACTGATAGAAACAAATGATGAATAATTAATGGGGAGAAGAGACAAATCTCTCAGGAAGAATTCCAAGTGGATTATGGGGATATTCCAGTCTCAGTGTGGTGGAGCACAACTCCCTGCTCCTTAAGTATAGGCTGCACACAGTGACTTCCTTCCAAAGAGCACTGTATGGAAGGGGGAAATAAAAGAGGAGCTTGACAGTTAAGAAACCTGACAAATACTACTTCAACCAGGTGCTCAAAGGCAATGTCAGCAGTCATATTCATGTTCATAGTGTGTGCCCTTGATATGAAGTGGAGAAAGTGGATCTGTGATCTTCCTTCTGAAAACCCATAATCTCCTTTTAATGATGAGAAAAACACCAGACGAATCTTAAGAGAGGGACTTCCTGCAACATACCCGGCCAGTAACTTCTCAAAATAGAAGATATGAACAGACACTGTTCCAAGAAGGCACCCAGGTGGCTAACAGACACATGAAAAGATGCTCAACATCACTCAACATCAGGGAAATACAAATCGAAACCATGATGAGACACCACCTCACCCTGTCAGAGTGGCTAAAATTAACAACACAGGAAACAACAGGTGTGGCGAGGATGCAGAGAAAGAGGAACACTCTTGTCCTGTTGGTGGGAATGCAAACTGGTGCAGCCATTCTGGAGAACAGTTGGAGGTTCCTCAAAAAGTTAAAAATAGAACTACCCTAAGATCTGGCAATTGCCACTACTAGGTATTTACCCAAAGGATACAAAACTACAGATTCAAAGGGATACATGCACCCTGATGTTTATAGCAACATTATCAACAATAGCCAAGCTATGGAGAGAGTCCAAATGTCTATCGCTTGATGAATGGATAAAGAAGAGGTGATAGATACATAGATAGATGTATATCTATACACAGTGGAACACTATTTAGCAATCCAAAAAATAAAATCTTGCCACTCACAATGACATGGATAGAGCTAGAGTATATTATGCTAAGTGAAATAAGTTAGTCAGATCCAATAACATATGATCTCTGTGGAATTTAAGAAAGAAAACAGATGAACATGTGGGAAGGGGCTAAAGAAAAAAAGGAGAGGGAAACAAGTCATAACTGATTATTTTTTTAATTTAATTTTATTTTTTCAGTGTTCCAAGATTCATTGTTCATGCACCACACTCAGTGCTCCATGCAATATGCTATAACTGATTCTTAATGATAGAGAACAAACTGATGGTTGATGGATGGGGGTGGGTGGGGGATGGGCTAGATGTGTGATGGTTATTAAAGAGGGCACTTGTTGTGATAAGCACTGGGTGTTGTATGTAAATGATGAATCCCTGAAGTCTACTCCTGAAACCAAGATTGCACTGTATGGTAACTAACAACATTTAAATTAAAAAAAAAAAAATACCAAAGTCATCAAAAACAAAGGAAGTCTGAAAAACTGTCACAGTCAAGAGGAGACCAAGATCTATAGATGGGATCTTGGGACAGAAAAGGGATGTTAGGTTCAAAATTAAGGATATCTGAATAAACTATAAAGTATTTAATAAGAATGTATCAACATTAGTTCATTAATTGTAGTAAATGTACAATACTAGTGTAAGATGCTGATAATAGGGGAATCTTTGGGCAGGGAGCTACATGGGAACTCTTTTACTTGCTTTCCAATTTTTCTGTTTATCTAAAACTGTTCTAAAAAACCAAAAAGCAAATGAGCAATACGATAAATAAGCAAAATAAAAGAAAAAGCAAGTTGAGTTATACCACATATGCTTACATAGTACTTCGCGGGGATTTGACAATTTCTGGCTAAGCTCACATAAACCATCCAAACAGATAACTTAGATTTCAAGGGCGACAATATTTGCATCAGAATTATCTGGTCCCGCTATCAACAATGATCAAATTCATCTTGGGAAATCCAAATCTGAGCCGTGATGTGTGGTGGGAGACATCTTTGATCCCTTTCCCACCCCTACAAGAAGCAAAGAAATACGAATTCTAAAATGTCTGTCTGGAAGCTTCTATGTAGAAACTCAAGGAAAAAAATATTGAGAGAAAAAAAATGAGTCTAAGCAAGCTTCTGCAGTATGACTTAGGGGAAAAGCATTTTAAGGATAACTTCTGATTCACCTTAACTAAAACCTTTATTGTTTGCTGAAGTCACTGATGGACTTTCTTTTTCACAACCCAAAGGCCTTATTGAGGCAAAGTCCATTACTGCAGCTATGGGAAATGCGGTGAATTTGCAGCTGAAGTAAGTGGCTTCCCACCTTGGCTTATTTGCTCTCCATAGATACTACGCTGCAGGGAAGACTCTGATTGTGTTTGCAAGACCTCTCCAATATCCCAGGCGGGGTTGCTGAAGCCTCAGTGCTGCAGACAGGTAAGCTCTGGAGAAGTCGAAGCATTAATACCACCCTGATTTTTTTCACCTTTACTTAAGTATAATTAACAAATGAATTTCTAAGATATTTAAAATGTGCATTGTGGTGATTTGATAGATGTATACATCATACAAGGATTCCCACCATCTAATTGACACATCCATCAATTCACATATTTATCTTTTGGGGGAGTTGGAATTTGCTCTCTTAGCAAATTTCAGTTAAATAATACAATGTGATCAACTGTAGTTGCCATATTTTACATTGGATCCTCAGACCGTGTTTATCTTATCACTGAAAGTTTGTACCCTTTTACCAAACTTTCTCTACCTGCCCTCCATCCCTCCCCCACCATGCGTGGATGTTTTAAGAAAAAAATGTCAGGGTTACTTTTAAATAAACAGTTACACAAACTTTAAAAATATTTGGTTCTATTTTTGATTTTCCTTCTCTGTTTCAATCAATGTAGATTTGGGTTTCAGTCTGGATTGGGTGTTGTCAGAGCTCCACCCCATGAGTCCCTGGGCCCTTTGCATTTTCAAGCACACCTGCTCTTGAGATGTTTTCACCTTCTACAGCCAGTGCTTGAGTCTCTCTGGCAGGGCTGTTCCTAAACTGTGGGAACTCACTTGGCTTGTGTGGGAATTTACTGCCCCCGGGGGCAGCCCTGACCTGTGACTCACCAGGTCCAGGCAGCGTGGTGCAGGGGTGGAGACTGGGGCTGGCCACCCTGATCAGTCAACTCCAAGCATGCCC
>JAPYYM010002681.1:0-11998 GCA_028534135.1 Potos flavus
GCCTCGGCATCAGAGGGGAGCGGTCTCCATGTAGACAGACCAGGTGGGAGGGGGAGAGGCAAGGGCAGGAAAGAGGAAGATTGTCGGTCACTGTCCCTTCAGCGATTCCTTCAGTGTTGTCTATCACCACGGTTTTGTCCTTCCGAGAACCGTGCGTGGGATCATCACAAAATAGGTAACATCTGGGGACTGACTGTCCCGAAAGCATAATGCCTTTGAGATGCCGCCCATTTGCTGCACATATCAACAGCGTCTTCCTCTACAGCGGTGTAGTGTCCGTGTTATGGTTGGGTCATCCGTTCACCTGCTGGAGGACGTTTGCGCTGTTTCCGGCTTTGGGGTTCTTGTATCTTTGGGTTCCTTTTGAGAATTTCACAACAACGATACTCTGGGTATTGCAAGGCCCCAAGGAAAAGTGCTTCAGAGAGAAGCAGAGCTCCGCATTGAGTGTGTGTCCTTGCGGGGATTAAGATCTGAGGGTTTTAGGAAGATTCTCCCCGTCCCTCCCCCACCTCCTGATGGCAAGCCCTGAATTTGTCAGGATGTTCACTTTAAACAAACAGAAAACAAAATATTTCCAAGCCCCATTTCCAGCTCTACTACATACCTTAGGCAATCATTTCTACCCTTTCTTTTTAAAAGGACCTGGGCTGTTTTAAAAAGAATAAATTTCATTCTATAAGGAACCTTAAAGTAAGAACAAAATCCAATGATCAAAGCATGGTCCCTTCCGTTCCACGTAGCCCGACCAGAATACCCGGAAAATGGGAACCCCTCCTTATCCCCTGTCCCCCAGATAGAAGGAACTGGGATTACAAAGGAACGCGCAGAATCTCACCGCAACGACCGTGCCCTTTTCTGCTTATGAGTTCATTTCGTCAAGCCCTCGTGGGTTCGGTTTTGTTGGAGATTTAACAGGATTTCAGACTTGGGGGGTGGTCTCTGCGGATTTTCTCCTCCGTTTTCCTTTTGATGCTGAAAAATACCCCCACGACATCAAGAAAACAACCGTGGCGGAGAAGATTAGAATGACACAGGATGTAATTCCCTTTCCCGTAAATGCCGAAGCGTGTCCCCCCGGGGGCGTGACTTTCGTGGTGTAAGAGCCAAAAAAGTGAGCTTTGTTTAAATAAAGATGCAGACTTCACTACAGAGAAGCAGAATAAGCATCAGGGGATGTCTGCCTGTGTCCCTGCGCTGGGGCGAAGCTGCATGAGGGAAGGAGCGTTTTCTCAGCCCCAGGTCCCTCCCACGGCTCGCGCTCCTCCCGGTGCACCTGCCCGAGGCCGGTCTCATGTCCCCCACGCTCCCAGCAAAGGGAGTGCAAAACCCTTCACTGCGGGAGGCCGAGCCCAGCCAGGACCACATCCAGCTCTCAAGGCTTCTGCCCCTTCTGGCCCGACCCCTCCTTCTAGCTCCTCCCCCCCCCAGAAGAACAAGTTTGGCCATCGGTGTTGAGGGTAAGTGATGGGTACATGGAAGCCCATGACGGCATTCTTTTTACTATCACGTATGTCTGAAAACCTCCAAACTCTATAAAAGGAAAGTGTCAACAGGCAAATCATAAACCCCAAATTATAAATCAAAGCAAATGCCAAACAGGCAGCATATGTATTCCACATGGTGAGTGGTGGTTATAGGGTAGACTCCGGAGAGGGACTGTCTGGATGCAAATCTAGACTTTCCCAACTGTCAGCAAGCTGTGTGACCTTGGGCAAGCTGCTTAACCTTTCTGTGCTTCGGTTTCCTCCTTTGTGACTGGGGACAATAACTGCATCTACAGGATAGGAGTATTTGTTTCCTAGGGCTGGTGTAACAGATCACCACAAACTTAGAAACTTACGACAACACACATTTATTATCTTACAGTGCGGAAAGGGACAAGTCTAAAATCAGTCCACAGTATTGCGTTCCTTCTAGGGGCTCTCAGGGGAAATCTGTTTCTCTACCTTTTCCAGCTTCTAGAGACTAGCGGCATTTCTTGGCTCAAGGCCCCTTCCTCCATCTTGAAAGCAAGCGGCATGGGATCCTCTTTTCCTTGACTTCCTGCTTCCCTCTTAGGAGGATGCTCATGATTACTTTGGGCCCACCTGGGTAATCCAGGCTCCTCTCCCCATCTCACAAGCCTTAACTTAGTCACAGCTGCAAAGTTTCTTCCACCACGTGAAATAACGTATTCATGGATTCTGGGGATTAGAATATGGACATCGCTGGGGGACATTATTCATTGACCACAATGGGGTCATTATGAGGATTAAATACGTTGAGGACTTATAGGTGTATATGCTACATAGTAATCGCTAGTTAAGTATTAACTATTAATAATATGATGGTGATTATGGAGTGTTCATAAATTGATTTTTAAGATATTGCTCCCTTCAGAAAAAAGGTTGTAGGCAAGTATGGTACATAACTGAAGGAGAATAAATAGAACCTTCCTTAGAAGAAAACTGCTGTGCGTCTTTTGTCCCCATTCGACTTCATCTCTTCTTCTTTCCTGTTGGTAGGGCAGTGGGTGTAATGGCTGGTGCTAGGGAGACCGTCTTAGACCATGAGGTAACCCAGGGAGCGAAAGCCACTCATGGCAGAGGAACAAAATGAAGAAATGTGGTTCCTTGAGGGCTCAGTAAAGCACAGCCCTGACACCCAGCCTTTTGCCTGCCCACCCCTAACCTGTGCCATGAGACAAAAGTGAATTTATACTGTGCTCAAGCTTCTCTTATCTTGGGCCTGGGTCACTTACAGCAGGATGTAATGTTACTGATACTTTAATTTTAAATCTGTTTCCCATAAATCATAAGAGATGTCAAGGACTCGGAGAGGCCCACAAAATGAAATAAGAAAACAGTCTACATCTAGAGACCCAAAGGGCTTTGTTGGTCTCTTTTCAATATTTGGCACAAAGATGCAGCCCATGTAATTATCCCAGTTTGTCCCAACGGGAGTTTTGTTTCTTTTCTTTTCTTTTTTTTTAATCTTCTTTTTAAACATCTTTGTTTTACCTCATCTTTGATAAGGTAAAAACAGCATGAAAAGAAGATTGAATTCAGGCTGTGATGCCACATGTGGAAGGAGACGGGAAGGTCGAGATGGAAAGTACCGGCGTCGGGTGAATCTGCAGACCGGCGAGCCCAGGCTAGAGGCTGAGGGCATGGAGATAGAGCAGGGCGGCCTCACCGGAAACACGCTGAGCCCCTGTGGACAGAACGAGAAAGAAAGGTCGATCTCTTTTTTAAGATATATTTATTTATTATTTATTTATTATTTATTGTATTTATTTATTTATTATTTATTTCAGAGAGAGGAGAGTATGAGCAGGGGGAGAGGCAGAGGGAGAGGGAAAAAGAGAATCTTAAGCAGACTTCCCTGAGTGTGGAGCCCAACACGGGGCTCGATCTCATGATCCTGAGATCATGACCTGAGCCAAAGTCAAGAATCGAATGCTCACCCAGGCGCCCCAAAAGAAAGATCCATCTTAAGAACACAACCTTGATTCCTTCCAACCCGTAGATATCCATGAGAACTAGTTTATGGGGCTTTCGTTCCTTGCACATCCATGGAGGAACATTTGGAGGAGCAAAGACCCATCCGCACTACGCGAAATTCATCTGGAATTCCAAACAGCTCAGCCCAGCACACCCACAAAAGGTGCTCAGACTGCCACCCAGGCTGACCTTGACATCGTTGCTATTGCTGATGGCCTGTCGGGCCTCTCTCACCTCCCTCCTCATTACCAAGCAGTCCTCGGCTTGTTCAGGAATGTCCTGCATCCCACGGGCCTCCGGGAGGCTGACCCCCCTCCAGCTACAGAGGGGCTCAAAGGACAACCCCATCTTCCTTACCTGTATTGGGGTCACGTGTGGACATGTGGCCCAGCTGAGGCCGAGGACATTCTAGGAGGCATTTGTTGGGAGTTTATGATCAATGCCCTCTCTCTTTGGGGAAAGAGTCCGGAAGTGGCCATGTTTCTCCTGCTGGCCGGGAGCCAAGAGGTCAGACAGGACTGAGACGAAGGCTAGACTGTGGGGATGCTGAGCAGCGATGCAAAGACCTGGATCCTTGAGGGCACCTTCAGGCTGCTGCACGAACCCCTCCCGCAGCCCCTGTCGCCTCTCCCCTTCTGGGCACAGGAGCCAACGCACTGCGCTGCTGGGGAGCCTATGTGCAATTTGGGCAAAATCGTCTTTGCTTGTGTTAGATTTACAGTGTGTGACGAGGATCTGGGAGCTGGTTGTGATTATCATTTGTTTCTTTCTTTTTTTTTTTTAAGGTTTTATTTATTTGACGAAGAGAGAGAGAGAGAGCTCAAGCAGAGGGAGTGGCAGGCAGAGGGAGAAGGAGACACAGGCTCCCCGCCAAGCACGGAGTCAGACTCGGGGCTCGATCCCAGGATCCTGACATCATGACCTGAGCCGAACGAAGGCAGACACTCAACCGACTGAGCCACCCGGGCGCCTCTCATTTGTCTGTTTCTTAATCTCTACTTGTACCAAGAATGCCCAGGACCATGTTTGCAAGGTGCTGTTCCCGTATCTGTTCCCATAAATGTCACGTAAGAAGAGCCCTACAAAGAGATGATTCTTTAATGATCAGGAATGGGTTGAATTCTGAAAACACAATGCTGTTAAAAAATAATCCATAACAGCAAGGTGTGCCTGGGGGGGCTCAGTCAGTTAAGCGTCGGACTCTTGATTTCGGCTAACCCTCTGCCCCTCTCCTCACTCACGCGCTTGCACTTTCTCTAAAATAAGTACCTAAATCTTTTAAAAAATAATCCATAAAAAGGATCACAAGTGCTTCTTAAAATGATAAACTGACTAAGGTGATTTTTACCTGAGACCAAGCTTTCTCGGGCTCTATGGGCGGCTCTCTTACTTAAAATGATCTCTTTGTTTCTGTGACCTTTTCAAGCCAGTCCAGCTGACCACGATCAGTAATCCAAGCGTGAGGAGGTAAAAGCTATCATCATGCCTGTGATTTGATTGTGGTTTTGCGCGCGGCGTGAGCGAGCACGGGGTACCGGGAGAGACAGATAAGAACCGCGAGCCTCGCTCCCCCACATTCACCGGCCCCCAGGGCTTATTCTCTGTTAAACTTCCCATCCAGCTCCACTCCCAGGTGGGGTGATGTGAGGGGGACACAAAGAATGTCATCGTTAATTTTAGTCCTGAGCCCCGGACCATGAGAATCCCTGGGAAAGACTTTAATAGTTAACCCTTCAACCATATTCCTATTTCCTGCAGATTTCCCAATATAATTCCCGATGTAATTCACGTGGATTTTTTTTGAAGGGGGAAAAGTAGGATTTTGGTGAGAATGTTAGTCTCGCGATGCTTCCCCCACACACACACACCCGGGCACTCCACCCATGGGCTAGCCTCAATCCCACGGAAGGAGAGGCTGCATTCGATATAAATGCAAAAGGCTCCAGACACCCGGGATTATCTGCGTTTTGCATGAATAGCACAGCAGCTTGCAAGTGGGCAGGACTTGGCAGGGAGGCCCCTGTCGCAAATCCGCCGCCACGCCGCCACGCTCCCCCGATGTGCCTGTGAAATCCGCCTCAGTCGCTAATTTCACACTCCGGGGACAGAGCTGTGACGAGCCCAGAGCGAGGCACTCTCATTTTCCTAGCGGTTTCCTGAACCCGCAGACACCGTTCTATGGCATTTTTTTTATCACCTTTTAAAAATTAAAACTTTCAGTTTTTCCTAATTAACTCTTTAATTTCGTGTCTACAAATAGCAGAGATCTTATTTTGTCTTTAGATCTTTTGCAAAGCTTTCCCTGGCTCCGTTGCATTTTTTAAAAAGCAAAGTGGATCGTTCGCATATTCCACATTTATTATTCACTCTCCTGCAGCTTTCTAGATGATGGAGGTACTTAGATACTTCTGTGATGAGCCCAGAGTGCATTTGAAATGCGCTGTTAAAATATGCTTTTCATCTCCCTTCAGATCATAAAATGAGTTTTCTTCTATGGGTTTTGTGGACCTGAGAAATACTCTTCTGTTCTAGAATGAGTTGCAAGGCACCGGGGAGGATCCTTGGAACATAGAGGGTGAGTCTGAGTTGACTCCTGGGATGAAACTCGTCTATCTTATTCACTGATGTTTGCTTAGAACCTAGCCTGGTAGCTGGTGTCAAATAAGTACTCAATAAATATTTGCTGAATGAATTCATTACTTTATTCATGGAAAGTGGTGTCATTTTCCTTTGGGGATGTGTTGCCTTGCATTTGGGTTGTTCCCTCTTTTGGGGTGTGCGTTTCATCTATAGGGAAATGATGAACTCCCTGAGAGGGTCAGCCCCTTGTGTGACCCCAGAGTTGCTCAACCTCGACACCATTGACATTTGTGCCAGATAATTCTTGTCGCGGGAGGTCGTCCTGTGCACTGGAGGATATTTACCAGCATCCCTGAACTCTCTCCACTAGATGCGGGTAACTGGGGCCACCCCTAGTTGTTTAGACCAGAAAAGTCTGTAGGCACTGCCGTTGTCACCTGGGGAGGAAATCTGCCCCCAGTGGAGAATACTTGTATTGCACCAGTGCCAGTGCAAGTGCCAAGAGGGTGCCCAATTTATCCTTATTGGGGGAGGAAGTGGGCTTCAGTTTTATCTCCCCATTTGATATATACCGTGACCAAGGTCGGAGGGAGAATAGTTAGGCTGGATGGTTGGGGGAGGGCAGGAGGGCTTCATAAGGCGGAAGCTCCGTTGTGTTCACGGTTGCATCTCCAAAGCCATAGAACATTCCTTGGCCCATAGTAAGTGCTCCAGAAATATCTGCCATCGAAACACCTCCAAGAGGACCAACATTTGAAACGCTGGAGCAAATGAGATATTGATGATTCTGAACACACTTGTACAGGTTGCCTGTTTTTATTCTAAAGGAAGAGATGAACAAATTGGCTCCATCAGGGAAATCTGGAAATAGATCAGGCCCCTGACTGGTTCTGGGGACAATACTAATGACTAGCCCTCAGGGAGAAAAGACATTCAATGTCACACATACACAAAGAAGGGGAAATGTGAGCAAGCAACAATAAATTCCTCTGTCAATGTTTGAAATCAAGAAAGCGTATATGGTTTTCTTGAATTCAGATAGTCTAGTGATGCATATAAGTCTCTGGGCAGTCTCAATAGAAAAAAAATGCTAATAATGATAATAAAATAGTAATAATAGAAGCTGACAGTAAGTGAATATCAATATGTGTGGCACATTGTTTTATCAATCATTCATGACTCATTTAACCCCCACAGGAAACATATCGGGTAGGGATTATTATTATCTGCATCAAACTGATGAAGAAACAGGATCAGAGAATTCACTTTTGCTAAATCACTCATTTAATAAATGCCAGAATGGCATTTGAAACCGGGCAGTCTGCAACGAACTCTGGTACCAAAAGGTCTTTAAGAGAGATAGAATAACTATTTCAAGGAATTTAGAGGAAGAGAGAGATAGAATGGATACAATGATGGAGAATTTCAACAAAGTAATCAAAGACCCTAAAATACAACCAAAAATATATGGGAGAATTTAGATATTCAGTACCTGAAATCAGAGTTTCTTTGATAAGTGTAATAGCAGGTTGGAAATAAGAGAAAAATCAGCAAATCTAAAGTCAGGTCGATAGAATTATCCAAACTGAAGTAAGGAAAGAAAAAACAAAAAAAGAATAACTTTCTTAAAAAAAAAAAAAGAGAGCCCACAACACATGTAAGACAACATCAAACAGTCCCCTATACATGTGATCAAAGATTCGGAAGGCAAGAGAAGAGACAATAGTGAAGGAATGATACTGGCAGTTATAATGGTGGGGAGGTGCCCAGAATTGACTAAAGTCAAGAAGCCACAGATACAAGGAGCCCTGTGAACACAATGTAGGACAAATACAAAGAAAATCCTATTTAGGTACCTCATAGTCAGACTTCTAAAAATCAAAAGTAAAGAGAAAAATCTTACAAACCCCTAAAGAAAACATGTGATATTCAGGAAGCTAATCAAGATGGCTGACTTCTCTCACAAACAGCGGAAGTTGTAATAAAGCAAAGAATAATTTTGAAGCGCTGGTGGTTAAAAACAATAGGAAAAAAAAAAGCCAACTTAGACTTCTACACCCAGCAAAAAATAGTCTTTAAGAACAAATATGAAATAAAGATATTTGCAAACAAACCGAAGCTGAGAGAATGTGCCACCAGTAGAACTATGCTGTGAGGAATTGTGAAGGATGTTCTTCAGGCTGAAGTGAAATCATCCCAGATCCACTGAGAGGAATGAAGAGCCACAGGAGGATAAAGACATGGGTAAATATAAAACACTACTTAAAATAAATTAAATATTGACCAAATAACAAGAAGAGTAACTTATTGGAAGATTTACTACAGACTGGAGTGGCAAGTGGAAATATACTGCTATAAAGTTCTTATTTGCTACATGAATGACTATGAGACCAAATTAAAATTAATTGCAATAAATTAAGAATGTATATTGTGGTCTCTGGAGCAACCACAAAAATATTAATTGTAAGGGCTAGGTGCAAAGACTAGAGAGGAAACACAACGGAGTAATAGAAACACTTGATGAATCAAAAGAAGGCAGAAAAGGAGGAACAAAGAACAGATGAGACGACTGAATGCTTTACTTACAAGATAGAGATCATCAAGAAAGATAAATGAATCAACAAAAAACAGACCCAACTACAAGCCATTTACAAGAAACGCACTTTATGCAAAAATTTAAAAAATCTGATAAACCCAGCAACATTAAAGAATCTCAAAAGCATGACGTTAGGCAGAAGAGTGCCTACCCGTGATTCCATTGATACGAAGTATAAGGACGGACAAAAACTTATCTTTGATCACAGATCAATAGAGAAGTCAGAACAGTAGTTACCTGGGGGGATGTCATGGACTGGAATAGGACACAAGGAAATTTCTAGTAGTGAAGGAAATATGTATCTTGATCTGAGTGGGGCTTATGAAGATAAATATGTATTTCAAAACTCAGCATGCTGTATATTTAAGATTTGTTTACTGTTACAAATTTTACTTTATGAAATGTGTATTTTAAAAAAAAGTGTGTGTAGGGGTGCTTGGGTGGCTCAGTCAGTCAAGCGTCTGACTTCAGCTGAGGTCATGATCTCAGGGTCCTGGGATCGAGCCCCACATCAGGTTCCCCACTCAATGGGGAGTCTGCTTCTCTCCCTCTCTCTATCCCTCCTTCTGCTCGCTCTCTCAAATAAATAAAATCATTTTCAAAAATGTGTGTATACATACATGTGCATGCACATAGGCACACACACACACACACACCCTTTCTTACCTCTTGCACTGCTCCTCTGTCCCTGGACAGGCTTACCAGGAGCTGGAGGCCGAGACGGGGGTTAGCCAGGAGAGTTGCTGGAGAAGTCTCCAGAAGAGCACCCGTGAAGGAGCCAAGGAAGCAGGGAAGGATTCAGCAGCCCCTGCTGGACCCCCGGCGTCAGGATGGCCCTGCAGAGCTGTGCCCAGTTGAGGACAGGGATCGAGGGCTCTGCGGCCAAGTCAACGAGTCACAGGGTGTGGGCTACCTCTGGGGAGAGGACGGAACCGACAGCATGGCGGCTTCCTCCCACGAAAGGACCCAGCAGAGAGCCGTCCTCAGCCAGCACTCCTGGCCAGCAGGGGAACGAGCTCCAGGCTCCTGGAGGGGACATGGGGTGGCATCCCACGGTGTCCACGGCACCCACCCCAGTCCCAGCCACCAGGCTGGCTTCCCGGGATGAGCACCAGCCCCCTCACTGGTCTCCCGCTTTCTACTCTGGTTCTCACTATGGTTTGCTCCCCCCACTGATACCAGAGGTCACTTAGGACCGTCCGTCACACCACGTCAGATCTGGACCCTACATGAGTCGCTGCGGTGTCTCCCCATCACGTCTAGAGTGAAATCCTTGACTCTGGCTACCCTCTCTCCCTGGTCACTGCCCTCCAGCCACACGCCAGCTCGGCGGCTTTCGTGCATGATGGGGGACCGGCTCGTCCTGGCTTGGCCGGGACATCGTGGTGTCACCACGGAAGGTCCCTCATCCCGGGAACCTGCTGGGTTTCGGGCAAACCGGGATGGCTGGTCCTCAGACTTGCCGGCCAGTTGATTAAGGGAGAAACAAGGAACCAAGAGAGGCCAAGGCTTTGACATGAAGCCCCGTGGGAGAGCAGCGTCTGTGCCAGGGACACCCAGGGAGGGGCCAGAGCATCTGCCCTCCGGGCCCTGCCCGGGACAGGACATAGACGCAGAGCTGGACACCCCCATTCCCGGGGGACCGTCCCCAGAGAGCCCCGGGCTTGTGTGCAGGAGGCAGGGCACGCCCCGCGGCCTGGGCGCCAAGCAGAAAGGTGCGCCCAGGTGTGACTGCGGCGGATTTACCCAGAAGGCGTGTGGCTCGCTCTCTTCGCGGTAATTAGAGCCCTCAGCACATTCCGTTCACAGAGGGCCCGCGGAGCTTGGATCTGCCAGGACTTGCCGCTCCGGAGCCAAACCTGGCTGGCGTGTCGGGGCCAGGCGGCTCCCTCCTGGGAGGGAGAAACGCGCCCTCCAGCTGTCCCAGGGCCAGCTTTTCTGGGTGTGGACCCCACGGACTCTGATATGTGGGAAGAAGGAAAATGGGGTTGGGGAGTGGGAGAGATGAAACAAATTCTCCTACGGCCTAACCTGTTCCAGAGTGAAGTCGAGCCTCTTTCGGCCTGTCTCCCCAGTGGGAGCCCCCGGCATCACGGGCAAGGTCATTGTCATTGCGTGGCACCATCAGAGACATGGCAAGATTTAGCATCTCTGGCTCATGCACAACAGAGGTCGGGAGATCACCCCTTTCCCAGCCACCGTGACAACCCAAAACACCCCACTCGTTTCCACTGACCCGGGTTGGCATGCGACTCTGACACTCAAAACGTCTCTAAGACTCAGTGTGGGAAGGAGGCCAGGGAGGGGGTCGGAGAGCGGGCATGGTCCCGGGGCTGTCCCAGCCCGGGACAGGCTCTTCGCAGGATAGCAGGACGCTGAGTCCTGAGCCTGTCAGAGAATCCCATTCAACCCTCGCCATTTCTGCAAAGAGAAGGTGATGCTATTTACTGAGTGTTCAGCATCCCAAAATTAGACAGTTATAACAAAATGTGAGAAAAGGAGCGAAGGATTCGTGGTAGCGAGCCAGCGAGCATTCTTGGAACGCTTGCTCTGCACCGGGCACTGCGCCCGGGGTGGGCAACACCGAGAGTGAAAGTCATTGCCGACACCCAGGGAGCTCGTGGTCTGGTCAACACAGAAATGTCATCTACGGCAGCAACGGCCATGGGAGAGGTCCCCGTGACCACGTGGTGTTCGGAAATGTGGAGGCGACAGGCAGGCCACCTGGGTCTTGACTCTATCTGATGCCTTCGTGGACAGTCATTTGAAGATGGGATGGGATGGGATGGGATGCGATGGGATGGGATGGAATGGAGTGGAGTGGAATAGAATAGAATAGAATGAATATTATCAGATAGTGAAAGTAAGTAGTGTTCATATTTCATCTCAGATATTGGCTTATGTGAGTATATATTGGTACAAAATATATTTCATCCTGTGGCTCACGGAAAAAAAAAATGCTTAGAAACACAGAGTTAGGAGCTAATTTACATGACACAGTGTAAGCAAGGGGCTACTTCTGTAATCATTGGTTTTAGAACAGGCATAAAAATGTGTCATGAATTGGAAACTCAACAGCAGATCTGGAAACCGCGTGCGTAGGGCAATCACAGAGCTACGTCGGTTGCCATGATTTCCCAACAACCCTGGAGGCGGCAGGATGAGATTTTTCCTCTCGTTGCAAAGATGAGGGAAACGGAGACTTAGCAAGGCCGAGAGACCCTGCGGAGGTCCCCCCACGGAGAGGCCCGAGCACCGGGCCTGGGTCCCGCAGGCGTGCCCCCAGACTCGGACCCGGGGGTCCTGCTGCACCTGCTGCCCCAGAATGAGGCTTCCC
>JAPYYM010002682.1:0-11998 GCA_028534135.1 Potos flavus
TACAAAAAAAGACAGGCACCTAGGGAGAGAAACAAGACCTGAGCTTTTCCTAACCTGGAACAGATGCCACTGAACACCGTATAAACCACCAAGAAGATTAAACTAAAAATTATAAATGAACTACTAAAGACTGACTGGGGGCTATCAAGAGAGTGTGAAATCCTGGGGGCCACAAACATGAGGGTGGGGGGGAGGGTTGCACACTGTGACATTGTGATTTATAATAAGAAATATATATTTGTTCTTCCCCTTTCCTGACAGAGCTGCTAAAACCCTCCCCCTTTCCTGGTAGAGCTCCTAAAACCTTGTAAATGATGAGAGGGATAAAGGTGTCTTCTGTTATTCATAGCAAATGCCTTTCAACCACACCTGAGTTTATGTTAACGTGGTGACTATTGGAAATCCTGGTAACATAAGGATGGGGACTGGTTGCCAGGAAAACCAACCAAGTGATTAGACGTTTGGAATTTTTAGCCCTAAACCCTTCGCTTACACGTTGGTGAACATGTGAAAATGCTAAGAAGGTAGCACTTGGAGAGAACATGGAAACCCCACGGCTCTTCCCACATAACTTGGTCTTTGTAAATCTTCCATCTGAATTATATCCTTTTGTAGTAAACCAGTAATCTAGTAAGTAAACTATTCTCCTGAGTTCTTTGAGCTGCTATAGCAAAGTATTGAACCCAAATTGAACCCAAATAGAAAGATTTGGGAATCTCTGATTTCTGGGGCTTTGGTCAGAAGCATAGGTTAACAACCAGGACTTGCAAATGGCACCTGAAGTGGGAAGGGAGCAGTCTTAAAGGACTAAGCCCCTAACTGGTGGCATCTGATGCTAACTCCAGGTAAATAATGTCAGAATTGAGTTAAATTGCAGGACACCCAGCTATTTGTCACAGAACTATTTGGTGTGTGGAAAATCCACAGACAAGGTGTCAGAAGTGTTCTGAAGTAAAGTGTTCTGAGTGCAAGTAGAGTTGAAAGTAGAGGACACATACAGAAGTGTGTTTTTCCTTTACACACACCTTCTTGCACACTCTTCCTCCTGGAACCCCACTAGGAACTGAAAAGCTGAGGGAGAATTCTGAGCAAACTACCCCATTGCTGGCTAAGGGAGAACAGTAAACAGTGCTGAAACTCTACCCAGAATCATCTAGCTTACCTCCCTTATGAAATAAAACCTTAATCTGCAAACCTGTACTTGAGGGCACTAGTACAATTCCACTCAGCCTAGGTGAAAAACTTTGACTATAATCATTTGGTTATCACCCTGAGGCAAAATCTTTAAAATGTAGGAAGATGTACATCAAAACTTCATGGAAGCTCACTGCAGCTGTAAAAGGGAAACATGGTGGGGGAAGGGGTTGCTTTAACCTTGGAAGAAAAGTAGGAATTCATGCTGGTCTCAACATTACAACTGAAAGAGGGACAGGTATACTTGAGAGGGCCATAATCCCAATATCCAGGTTCAAAACACTTGCCTAAAATAGAGACTTAATAATAACATGATTTGATAGTAGGAAAGTGTATGCATACTTACTTGAACACATACATAAATACATACACACATACCACCAAACACATATATGTACACAAAATCTTATTGTTCCCACCTCACATTAGTCTAAAACCCCTGATTCCTTAATTTCTTCATTAGGTCACACAGTGCAGTTGGCAAAGAGATTTTTTTTTTTTTATTGAAGTATACTTGAAATACAATGCTGTATTAGTTTCAAGTACACAAAATAATTATTCCACATTTCTATACATTATGCAATGCTCAACATAATAAACGTAGTTATCATCTGTCACCATATGACATTCTTAAAATATTATTTATATTCCGTGTGCTCTAATTTTCATCTGAGCAACTTATTTCGTAACTAGAAATTCATACCCCATAATCCTCTTCACCTATTTTGCCCATCCCCCCCCCACTGCCCTCTGGTAACCACCAATTTGTTCTCTATATTTAATAGTCTATTTCTGTTTTTTGTTTGTGTCTTAGTTTGTTTTTCAGATTCCACAAAGAAGCAAAACCATATAATTTTTCTCTCTTGTTTCACTTAGCCTATACCCATGAGGTCCATCCATGTTGTCACAAATGGCAAGATCTCATTCTTTTTTATGGCTGAGTAATATTCCATCGTCTGTGTGTGATACGTCTTCTTTATCCATTCATCTAGTAATGGACATTTAAGCTGCTTCCATATCCAAGCTATTTGTCCTTTACAATTAGTCTTTTCATTTACTTTGAGAAATACTCAGAACTGGAATCACTGGACCATATGGTATTTCCATTTTTAATTTCTTGAGGAACCTCCATACTGTTTTCTATACTGGCTACACCAATTTACATTCCCAAAAACAGTGCACAAGAGTTCCCTTTTCTCCTTCTCCACACCCTCACCAACACTTCTTATTTCTTGTCTTTCTGCTATTAGCCATTCTGACTGGTGTGAGGTGGTATTTCATCATGGGTGTGAACTGCATTTCCCTGATGATTACTGATGTTGAATATCTTTTCATGTGTCTGTTGGCCATTTGTATGTCTTCTTTGGAAAAAATGTCAATTCAGGTCTTCTGCCCATTTCTTAACTGAATTGTTGTGTTTGTGTTTTCTTTGGGTGGGGGGGTGAATTGTAGGACTTCTTTATATATATTGCACATTAATGCCTTATTGGATATATCATTTGCAAACATTCTCTCCCATTCTGTAGGTTGCCTTTTTATTTTGCTGATGGTTTTCATTGCTGTGCAAAAGCTTTCTATTTTGGTGTAGTCCCAAAAGTTTGTGTTTGCTTGTTTCACCTGCCTGAAAATACCTATCCACAAATATGTTGCTAAGGTCAATGTCCAAGAGGTCATCGCCTATGTTTTCTTTTAGGAGTATGATGGTCTCAGGTCTTACATGTAGGTCTTTAATTCATTTTGAGTTTATTTTTGTGTATGGTACAAGAAAGCAGTCCAGTTTCATTCTTTTGCACATAGCTGCCCAGTTTTCCCAGCACCATTTATTGAAAAAACTGTCTTTTCCCCACTGTATATCCTTGCCTCCTCTGTCATAGTTTAATTGACCATATAAGCATGGATATATATCTGGGCTCTCAATTCTATTCAATTGATCTACGTATCTATTTTTGTGTCAGCACTATTATTATTTTGCTTACTATAGCTTTGTTGTATAACTTGAAATCTGAGTTTGTGATACCTCCAGCTTTTTTTTTTTTTTTCAAGATTGCTTCAGCTATTCAAAGTCCTTGGTGGTTTCATAAAAAAATTTTAGCATTGTTTCTTCTAGTTCTGTGAAAAATTCTGTTGGTATTTTGATAGGGATTGTACCAAATAGGTAGATTATTTTGGATAGTTTGGACATTTTGACAATCATTATTTCAATCCATGAGCATGGCATATCTATTTTTTATGTCATCTTCAATTTCTTTCATCAATGTTGCTTAGTTTTTACTTTACAGGTCTTTCATGTCCTTGGTTAAATTTATGCCTAGGTATTTTATTCTTTTTGGTGCAAATATAAGTGGGATTATTTTCTTAATTTCCTTCTCCTACTTTGTTATTTGTACATAGAAATGCAACAGGTTTGAAGGAAGGAAGGAAGGAAGGAAGGGGAAGAGGAAGAGGAAAAGGAAAAGGAAAAGGAAGGAAGGAGAAAAGGAGGAAAGAAAGAAAGAAGAAAAGGAGGAAAGGAGGAAGGCAGGCAGGAAGGAAGGCAACAGATTTCTGTGCATTCTACGACTTCATTAAATTCAATTACTCTAATAGTTTCTAGGTGGAGTCTTTTGGGTTTTCTATATATAATTATCATTTCATCTGCAAATGGGGGCAGTTTTACTTATTCCTTTCCAATTTAGACTTTTTATTTCTTTTTCTTGTCTGATTGCTATGGCTAGGACTTCCAGTACTATGCTGCATAAGAGCAGTAAGAGTGGACATCCTTGTATTATTCCTGCTAAAGGAAAATCTTTCACCTTTTCACCATTGAGTATGATGTTAGCTGTGGGTTTGCCATATAAGGCCTTAATTACGTATAGATATGTTCCCTCTAAACCCACTTTGATGAGAGTTTTTATCATGAATGGATGTTGAATTGTGTCAAATGTTTTTCTGCATCTATTGAAATGATCATATATAGTTTTTACCTTCATTTTGTTAAAGGGAAGTATCACATTGATTGATTTGAGGATACTGAACCATCTTTGCTGGAATAAATCCCCCTTGATCATGGTGATTGATTCTTTTAATGTATTGTTGAATTTGGCTTGCTAATATTTAAGTTCTTTTGCATCTATGTTCATCAGAAATATTAGCCTGTAGTTTTTGTAGTGTCTTTGTCTGGTTTTGGTATGAGGACTATGCTGTGTCATAGAGGGAACTTGGAAGGTTTCCTTCCTCTTGTATTTTTTGAAATAGTTTGAGAAGAACAGGTATTAACCCTTTTTAAAGTTTGGTAGAATTCAACTGTGTAGCCATCTGGTTCTAGATTATGTTCGTTGGGAGTTTTTTGATTACTGATTCAATTCTGTTACTAGTAATAGGTCTGTTCAAATTTTTTATTTCTTCCTCGTTCAGTTTTAGAAGACTGCACGTTCAGTTTTAAAAGACTGCATGTTTCTAGGAATTTAACCACTTCTAGGTTGTCCAATTTCTTGGCACATAATTTTTCATAATAGTCTCTTAAATTCCTTTGTATAACTGTGGTATGGGTTGTTACTTCTCCTCTTTCATTTCTGGTTTCATTTGAGTCCTTTCTCTTTTCCTTGATGAGTCTGTCTAAAGGTTTATCAATTTTGTTTATTTTTTCAAAGAACCAGCTCTTAGTTTCATTTATCTGTTCTATTGGTTTCTTAGTCTCTATTTTAATTATCTCCACTCTGATCTTTATTATTCCCTTCCTTCTACTAACTTCTGGCTTTGTTCTTCTTTTTCTAGTTCCCTTAGGTGTAAGGTTAGATTGTTTCAGATTTTTCTTGTTTCTTGAAGCAAAAATTAATAAGATTCTGATTTAGAACTTGCACCCTCTCGGGGCACCTGGGTGGCGCAATCAGTTAGGCATCTGCCTTCAGCTCAGGTCATGATTCCAGCCCCACATTGGGCTCCCTGCTCAGCAGAGAGTCTGCTTCTCCCTCCCCCTGTTCATGTATGCTCTCTCTTTCTCAGACTGTCTCTCCCTCTCCAATAAATAAAAAAAAAATCTTAAAAAAAAAAAACTTGCACCCTTTCAATTTCTAAGTTCTAAACCATATTTATATACAGAAAGAAGTATATTTAAGTATAACTCAAAATTATTTTGCCCTGGGGGGGGCAGGGAACAGGATCATATAATATCACCAAATATTTTAGAAGCCGACTGGATTTCAGATATAAACTAGGAAGTCAACTCCACTATTTAAAAAGTTAAAACAAACAAACAAACAAACTAATGCCACAGGAATCTTCTCAAGGTCATGTAACTAAATAATGACAGAGTCAGAACTGAAATCCAAGTTTATTCAGTTTTTTAGTTGATGAATACAATAACCAAACTTGCTACCTCATTAAAATTTTTTTAAGCTTAGGATCAAAGGGAAAAACAAAAAAGCTAGTAGTATTTAAGTTCTAGTTCCTTACAATAAATTAACATTAGTTTCCTATACCCTACAAAGCAAAAATTCCTTCCTAACTTTAAATATAGTAAACTTGAATTATGTGTCACTTTAAACATATTAATAGTCACTACTACATTGATTTTTTTTTTGGTATGGAGACAAACCAGAATTTCAGAAAATAAAAGAAATTTGACAAGCAGTATTCAAGCTAAATAACCTTAGCAAACATATTTATATCTGTATATTTATGTTTATATATAAAATACATCAAGCAAGGCCTAAGAGTTATATGTAAGTGATAAATCACTAAATCCTACTCCTGAAACCAATATTACCCTCTATGTTAACTAGAGTTTAAATAAAAACTTGAAACAAACCAAAAAAAAGCAAGGCCTAGGAATGAGAAGTACTTTTCCAAATGTGTGACTCACACCATGCAACCAACTCATTCAAAATTATCAGTTGTGTAATCACATAGAATTATCTGGATTGTGTAACATTAGGTTTATCTTGTTCATGAATAGGGGAAGGTTTTCACCTAAAGTTACTTAATTTTGAAAGGTCAAACACTAGCATTAAATCTCTTATTAGTTGTTTCTAAGAAGAGACTTTTATTATAAATGGTATATCTAAGTTAAACACAATAAGAAACAGCATGACAAAAAACACATGTATCCTATACCAGTTTAGCAGATTTCTTTTGTCAAGACACGAAATTCACTAAGAAAACTGTCAAGCCCAGGTTAAAACGACCTATGATGTGACCTATGATGTTCAAAAGTACTTCTCTTTTCCAAAAGATGTCCATTGTCATCAAAGGAAAGGACTCTCAGTTCAGTTAGGTAATTTGCCCAAAACAATTACATCTTTCAGTATGAAAGAGAAGTGTAATCAAAGAAGTACACAACACTTAGCCATAACAGATCAGCAAATGGAATGGACAGTGCATCATAAAAAGAACTAAACCCTTTAAACTGGGACTGCTACAATAAACTGAATTTTTATGAATGGGCATGGTTGTTGGCATATAATAACCCTATCCTTGTGGTAATTTATTTTAAAACCTTTCTAATACCCCCCTTCTATTCCTCCCCATTTTACAGATGAATCATCCAACACAAAAACTAACTAAAAGTAGTAAATTTTACTTAGTACACAAAATTTTGCTATAAAATTTGAGGAAAAGATTTAATATACATGTCAAGGAATAACATTTTCTAATAATTTAAATTGTTAAAAAAATTCTTGGCTTACAATTATATTAGCACTTGTAAAGAAGTAATTTATAATTACCAATCTAATTTTAACTGTAGCATACTAAAAATAAAACAAAATGCCCTTTTTTTTTTTGTTTCCTTACTTGTACCAAGAAGAATTTCAAATACAAGTATATATAAAAATTGGGATAGAGAGCCATAAATTAAACATGAACTTTCAAATACAAAAAAACAACAGTAAGGCCAAAGTAGAACCTGAAATAAGGTTAAAAATGTACCATTAGTGTAAACCCATTTGTGTATATTTTAATAGACGTATACATTACAAGACATACATAAGTAAATCCAGCTACTGGTATACATATAAAGTGTTTTTTTAAAAAACGTTAAACTAGAAATTTAGTGATTAATGAAAAGGATAAGAGGCTGAGGTCAAGAAATATCTTTCATTTTGGGGCACCTGGGTGGCTCAGTCCTTAAGCATCTGCCTTCGGCTCACGTCATGATCCCAGGGTCCTGGGATGGAGGCCCACATTGGGCTCCCTGCTCGGCGGGAAGCCTGCTTCTCCGTCTCCCACTCCCCCTGTTTGTGTTTCTGCTTTTGCTATCTCTCTCTGTCAAAAAAATAAAATAAAAGCTTTAAAAATATATATATATCTTTCATTTTAAACACTTCTATGCTATTCTGAATATATCATGTATATCTCCTTTCATTCTTCAAATACAAATAAGTCATAAATAAAGTACTAAGTAGACCATAAGAAAAGAAGCATTAGAGTGCCACAACAACAAAATTAAGGCTCAAGGATATGGAAAGCATGGAGGATTAAAGAGTACTAAATACCCTCTAAGGTGGGAAATGTGCTATTTTTATAGGAAATGGAGTACAGCAGTGAGCAGAAAGGAAAATTGCTATTTATCACACCAAAATGTTGAATCTGATCTAAAGAAGTCACCCTAAGAAAAATACTACTACTTCTAAATTCTTCCTACTCCTTACTTTCAACCATTGTTAGCTTTAGGATTTAAAAAAGCCTCATACAGAGTCTTAAGCCCCACATAAATGAAATAAAAGGGGAGGACTATTAGCAGTGCCCAAGATGAATTTTTTTAAATGAATTTTAGTCATTCTCAGTAAATTTAGACAAGTAAAAGAAGTTTTTCTATAAAGCTAACTTTATTGAATGTAGAGGACATTTTATTCTGTGATTTTGTCCTTCCTACTTTTTTCAATATTCAAATGTCCTTTTTTTTATTATTATTTTTAGAGAGGAAGAAAGAAGAGGGGAGGAGCAGAGGGAGAGGGAGAGAGAGATCTTAAGCAGGCTCCACACCAAGCCCCACATGGGACTCATCTCATAACCCTGACATCATGACCTGAGCCGAAATCAAGAGTCGCACACTTAACCGACTGAACCACCCAGGAGCCCCCAAATGTTCTTTTATGATACAGGGTGATAGCTGATAACAGGTGGGGTTTCGTTATGCTTAGAAAAATAAAAAGTTGGGACCTCTTTGTCCTTTTTCTAACACATTTTACTAGTCCATGAAATCCAAAAATTTAGGAACCATTATGGTAAATACTAAGGATAGTTATTTTTGAGCCCAAAGTAAGGTTTAAATCTCCTTGTAATGTAATAAGTAATCATATTTACATAGAGATAACTATCTATTTCCCTGGAGGTATAAAAACAAATAGAAACTTCAGAAATCGTCAGGAAATCATTAAGAATACATGTTCATGACTTTTGAATGCTTCTAATGGAAGATGCAATTATTTTATTCATCAAGTACCTACTGTGTTATCTACAATGACAGTAATGTAAAACATTAAGATAATAAAAACTTGCTATGGTCTCGTTTAAACTCTGAATAGCAAAACCAAGGGTTATCAGTGGGCAAGAAAAGCCAGACTAGAAATTACCAGCATTTGATATCAGATAGAGTCATACACAAGACCAGTGAACAGAAATGCAAGCAGTCAAGCAGAATTACCAAGATGAGTTGGCAAAAGAAATAAAAAACTAGCCCTGAGATCTAGGTTTCAGAAGCAAAAGTCCTTTCTCTACAAAGAGACAGTGACTAATTACACAGATTACCTATTACTGGAACCAAAGTACTAAAAAAAGTATTTGGTCATCAGAATCAGAAACAAATAAATATTGAAACCGAAAAATTAAAATAAGAATATAACAACTAGGTTCATTACTAGCTTAGGATTGTTTTATGTTTCCTTTAAACCAGAAAGAGGGGAGTCGTATTCAAAGGTCTGGCTGAACTTTCAAAAGAGCATTAAAAAGTGTCAGATGAAAAATTTACAGAGCTAAAGGAAAAGGGGCAAAGTCATTTAAATGAAATCTACTATTCGGAAATAATACAGAAAGAACTCTATTTCCCGGCCTTTGGAACAAAAATGAAACCAACAACAAAGAATTAGGTACATATATAATAAATCCACTATGTTGCAAACTCTATGCATATAGTATGAGGTTTAAAGTACACCTTAATTTATTGTGTACAAAATTAGCCATGCTAGATGTTACACCCTATATTATTCTTTACAATTATATTTCTAGCATTTAAGAAACTAAGTTCATGAGTCTTATAATTAAATGATTGTTATTCTTAGATCTAGAGCTTCTCACACTGTTTGAAAAAAGTTCTTCACAGATTATATATTTAAATCAATAAAAATCCTTTAAGGAAAAAAAATTTTTTTATCTGTGCCTCCCTACTGAAAGCTGTCAACATCCTTATCCCCAGAACTTGTTATCTTACATGGCGAAAGGGAGCTTGTAAATGTAATTAAGATTATGGACCATGAAAAAAAAAAAAAAAAAAAGATTATGGACCATGAGATAGATTATCCTGCTTTAACTGGGTTGGCCCAATATAATCACTCGAATCCTTAAAAGAACCCTTCTCAAGTGTTTTCAAAGAGAGAACAGGACATATGGCAGTGTAAGAAGGACTAGACCCAGCATTGTTGGTTTTGAAGATGAAAAAAGGTAGCCATTGGCCAAAGAAAGTATGTAGCCAGCCACTAGAAACTGGAAAAGAGCAATGGATCACCATATTCTCTCCTACAGCCTCCTGAAAGAATGCAGGTCTGCTGACACCTTGATTTTACCTGAGTGATTCCATGTTGAACCTCTGACCTACAGAACTGTAAGATAACAAATTTATATTGCTTAAGCCATCTAGCTTGTGGTAATTTGTTACAGAAACAGAAAACTAATGCAGTATATATACTATAAGTAACTTTAGGTTTACAAATAAAGGTATTAATTTCAATTTACTCAGCCCAATTTTTGAAAACAATACACAAACACACACAAAAGAAATAATACAGAAACATACATACAGATGAAAACACTCAACTAAAAATAAGATAACCTACATTCCAGTTTCAGTCTGACAACTAAATATCTGTGTGACTTTGAGAAAACTATTTCTTCACCATTTGGACACCAATTTCCCCATCCATAAAATGAAATCTAATAAAGCAATGATTATGAAATAAATCAAAATAGCAATTATAGTCAATACTATCTTAGACTCAAGAAGCCTCAGGATTAAAAAGAATATAGATATAGTTACTAATTCAAGATTATATTAATGAGACTAGCATTACATTTTTAATTCCATAACAATGAATTCTATACTAAATGATATGAGCAATTAAAAGAAGTATGACAAAATGTGTAACAAAGCCCTTAAAAAAAGAACATTTCAAGGCCAAAAAGCAACAAAGATTTCTTGAAAGGAAGTGTCTGATATAAAAATATATGGGTCTGATAAGTATCATTATCTAAAGCACAGACAGTAAAATCAGATTATTTTTCATTCTTTCTGACACTTCTTCTCTCATTGTTCAAATTAGAGAATTGCACAGAAAAATTATCTTTGATCTTCAGAGACTTATCTTTGTATTTTCTTCACTGTGTTTCAGTACTTTTTGTACAATAACAAGGTATTTATGTCATTTCTTAAAATAAATTCTGAGCGTACATACTATCATAATGCTACAGTTCCTCAAGAAGCTATAAACTGTCAGTCTTATACAGTGATGCTTGCTAATACGTCATGATAAAGATTACCAAAACTCTTCAACTGGAAACCCATCCCACTTTAGTTTGAGAGGTCACTTTTTCAGGCTCATAAAGAGAAAATATTTCTATTATAAAATTTCTAAATAATTTTTCAAATGAATTACTAAACTATGCCTAAAATAATGAGTATCTACTAATGACTATCAAACATTTCTGGTAGATAGTAATTAGTGCCATTTATTATAAATTCCAGCCAGATCAAAGAAATATTTTCACACCAAAATGAGAATCAAGGGTAACAGAAAATTCCAAATCAAAGTTTGGAATTCCACAACTATTAGATATATTAATAACTCAAATAACTGAAAAATAACTCAGTTTTAAGGGATTTAAGCCATACATAATCCTGAAGTAGCACATGCTTTTAAAAGTCAAGATATTTTTTTAAATTAACATATATTATTTGCTTCAGGGATACAGGTCTGTGAATCATCAGTCTTACACAATTCACAGCACTCACCATAGCACATACCCTCCCCAACGTCCATAACCCAGCCACCCTATCCCTCTCCCCCCTAATCCCCCAGCAACCCTTAGTTTGTTTCCTGAGATTAAGAGTCTCTTATAGTTTATCTCCCTCCCCAGTCCCATCTTTTTTCATTTTTTCCCTCCCTACCCCCCACAATCCCCCACCCTGCCTCTCAAATTCCTCATATCATCAGAGAGATCATATAATTGTCTTTCTCTGATTGACTTATTTTGCTTAGTATAATACCCTCTGGTTCCATCCACGTTGTTGCAAATGGCAGGATTTCGGGGTTTTTGATGGCTATATAGTATTCCAGTGTGTGTGTGTGTGTGTGTGTGTGTGTGTGTGTGTGTGTACATACATACACACCACATCTTCTTTACCCATTCATCTGTTGATGGACATCTAGGTTCTTTCCACAGTTTGGCTATTGTGGACATTGCTGCTATAAACATTTGGGTGCACGTGCCCCTTCAGATCACTACATTTGTATCTTTAGGATAAATACCCAGTAGTGCAATTGCTGGGTCATAGGGTAGCTCTATTTTCAACTTTTTGAGGAACCTCCATACTGTTTTCCAGAGTGGCTGCACCAAA
>JAPYYM010002683.1:0-11998 GCA_028534135.1 Potos flavus
GTAGGGGGAGGGATAGGGTGGCTGGGTTACGGACATTGGGAAGTGTATGTGCTATGGTGAGTGCTGTGAATAGTGTAAGACTGATGATTCACAGACTTGTACCCCTGAAGCAAATAATACATTATGTGTTAATAAAATTAAAAAATGATAATAAGGATTACTCCAAGGATACTGAATCAAGAGTAAGGATTAGAACAGGGTAAGGAGAAATCCCGGCAGAGGGTACGCTATGGGTAAAGATGTGAAGAACTGAGACAACCTGGGGTGACAAGATAGTTTCTCATGACTGGTGTCTTCATGAGAGGAGCAGAGGATTCACCCATGTTGTTACAAATGGGAAGGTTCATTCTTTTTTATGGCTGAATAATATTCTATTGTGTATATATACACACCACATCTTCTTTATCCATTCATCTATGGATGGACACTTGGGTTGCTTCCATAATTTGACTATTGTAAATAATGCTGCAATAATATAAGTGTACATATCCTTTCAAATTAGCATTCTCATATAATTTGGGGAAATACTCAGTAGTGTGATTACTGGATCATTTGATAGTTTTATTTTTAATTCTTTGAGAAATCTCCACATAGGTCAATGGAACAGAACAGAAATGAACCAGAAATGAACGCATGATTATATGGTCAATTAATCTTTGAGAAAAGAGGCAAGAACATGCAATGGGAAAAAGTCTCTTCAACAAATGGTGCTGGGAAAACTGCACAGGTAAACAAAACAGTGAAAGTAGACCACTTTCTTACACCACACACAAAAATAAACTCAAAATGCATTAAGGACCTAAATGTGAGACTTGAAACCATAAAAATCCTGAAAGAGAGCACAGGCAGTAACTTCTCTGACACCAGCCATAACAATATCTTTCTAGATATGTCTCCTGAGGCAAGGGCAACAAAAGCAAAAATAAACTACTGAGACTACATCAAAATAAAAAGCTTTTGCACAGCAAAGGAAATAACAAAACTGAAAGACAAACTATGGAATGGCAGAAGATATTTGCAAACGACATATCTGATAAAGAGTTAGTTTCCGAAATATATAAGGATTGTCAGCTTTTTTAAAAGTTATATTGGATGCATTTGTATTTACGCGTGGTTAGACTAAAGCCAATGTTTCTCTTTCTCCAAACAGCTTCCTCCTCTCTGGCCTCCTCTCTTCCTCCTCTTCCTCCTCTCCTCCACTTTTCCTTCTTCGTTCCTATAGAAAGGAAAAAATATCTAAATGCATATTCAGGGATTGACAGAGACATAGGGTTGCCCCAGCCAAGTTTGTCATTTGGTGCAACAGGCAAGCTAGTAATTTTTTGTCCCAGCAAACTGCTATTGTTTGAAGGCATAATTAACATTATGTGTTAAGGGCAGGATTGATGAATGTAAAGAAAGTTTTATTTAGTTCATTTTAATTTCTTGTCAAAATGCTGCCTTCTTTGGGAGAAAATCATTTCAATTTATATTTTAACAGTTATAAGGAAACACCTTAGCTACCTAGCAGCCACCACAATTTTGCCCCATTCATGTCATGTTTTAGCAATCCCTAATAGAGAGGCGGCCTGGGTGCCCTGCTTGCTGTCCCCTTAATCTGGCTATGGACACATGGACAACAGCAAGAACACGATATCCAACTCTTCCTCTTCCCCCATTACCTGTTACTTCTTTCCTGTTCTCTCTCCTATGCAGTCCTCCCACCTTACTTTCCACCCCTAAAGCTCTCCTTGCTGTTTTACCCCTTTTTCTTTTTCTTTTTTTCCTCTTCTGAGATAAAAGATAAAGAGAGAAATAAAGACAGTAAGATTAAACTAATGCCTCTTCTTTCTCCTGCTCCAGTGCATCCTCCTTAGGGCTACAAAGTTATCTTCCCCACTTTTAATATAATCACGTAACTCCCCAATTTAAAATCATTCTGGAACTTTGCATTTCTTAAAAATATGGTCCAAAATCTTTAGTGAGTGTACAAGGCCTTGTATGTATTAGAATAATATGTTTATACATCCATATTCCTGACTAAACTGAGAGTCTCACAGGACAGAAACTGAGTGTGGAGTGTTTATGTGTGTGTGTGTGTGTGTGTGTGTGTGTGCGCGCGCGCGCACACGTTTTTATGTTTTTATTTTCCTCTGTATTCTAAGCATTTAATTTAGTGCCAAGTACAAAGAAGATTTGAAATAAATGATTGTTGAATAAAGCAATTAATGGAAGTTGTGTCTCAGTTTTAAGTAGCATATTCTTTGGGCCGTAAAGATGGAAAGCTCTTAATTCACTGGCATGGTGAAGTTTAACAAAGAATAACACAGGCCTCTCTTTGACCTCTTTCCCAAAGCAATTATTACAAAATTTAACAAGGATATTCTAAATAAAAAGGTCTGTCTTTGTTGTATAATTATGAGGACTGATTCTAATGGCAAAATGTTCTTAAAAGCAGCAGACAAAACTAGCAGTCTTGCAGCCGTGAAGACATTGATGCTCAAGTGGGTGGATTTTTATTCATTTTAAATTGACCAGTTACTCATTTGTGTCTAATTAGGTCTTTTCACCTAGAAAAGAATCCATATTTTGTTATTTTAAATAATTTTTAAATATTATTAAACAACACTTAACTGATTGTGTTGAGGGTATTTTTCACATAATGTATGGTGAATATTTCTTAAGATTCTCTTATATGTTAAACTTCATAAATTTTACACTAGCAAGCTTTCACAACGTTGGCATACGGTGTTTTCTTTTTTGCAAACATGTAGAACTTATTTGGGAGGGAAAGCGAGAGGGAAAGCGAAAGGTAATCATCATATCAAGTTTGAATCAACAATAATGCATGTTATACCAGCTGCCATGAAATTCTTTGTCCCTAGTGCTTACTTTCAATTATTTTTTTAAAAGATTTTATTTATTTATTTGACAGAGAGAGAGAAAGATCACAAGTAGGCAGAAAGGCAGGCAGAGAGGGGGAAGCAGGCTCCCCACTGAGCAGAGAGCCCGATGCGGGGCTTGATCCCAGGACTCTGAGATCATGACCTGAGCCGAAGGCAGAGGCTTTAACCAACTGAGCCACCCAGGCACCCTGCTTACTTTCAGTTATTTACAAAGATGTTAGATAGTCAAAGATAAATATTGAGCAATATGTTGTGGTTGTTCCATTGACAAACAAGAGTGGTAAGGTGGGATTTACTGTTAAATTAATTATGTCAATGGAACCTTTTGCATGCTGACATGAAGCAGCACATGAAATTCAAAGAATGATTACAAGTTATTTTCTGCAGACTTCAGCACACACTAGCAAAAATCTAGTGAACACATCTGTAAACTATCTGCTCATGGTTCTTTCCTCTCTCTTCTTCAGTTCACAGTTCAAAGTCTTCCTCTGCCAAATCCTATGAAGTAACAGAGAACAGGTTTATCTTAATTATGTAGTTTGATAATGGAACACTTATTAGAAGCTATTGTTTGTCCTTGAATAATTAATTGTGTGATAATTATTGTTTCTACATTTCTCTTTTAAAACCAACTTGAGTATTATTCTGGGTATATTTATATCAGTCTTCTAAAAGTTGATAAGAATACAAAGAAAGAATACATGAAGAATAGAAAGGTTCTGTTAAAAATATGGTACTGATTTATTCGAACAGATGAAGGGAACTAAATCTTTTCAGCTTGGCCAACTGATGAGTAAGAGGGAAGAGGGCTAAAAGAATTTGAAGGGTGTGAACAAAAAACATGGACAACAAATGTTTAGCATTATGCAAATGTTCACTGGGTAAAACGGCAACATGCAGGGTAAATTCTGGTTCTAATAAAATGATATTTAGGCAAAAACAATTGCCATTGGATGGAAAATTCATTGCTTGAATTATTTAAACTTAGCAAATAAGAAATGTCAAATGTTTTAGCAGCTAGTAGGATATATCAAAGGTCATGCATGGAGACTTAATGAATTATGCAAATAAAACCAAAAATTTTTCAAAGATCACCTTTCACAGTATACCTGGTTTTATATTTCACTCCGGTTAGAATGTTCAGATTTACCTACCTGGAGACCCAGCCCCAAAGCAGCAATTGAAAGGCACCCACACCATATGTAAAGGAGTTTCACTGGCTAACCTTAAAGCACCTGCCAGAGAGACCTGTCAGAACTCTCTCCAGGGATGGAGGCATTGTCAGGCACCATTTTTGCATTTTCCCTGTACCTTGTTAGCACGGCTAGCCCCAGTCCTGCACTCTTCTGCCACTGCGATCCTGACCTCATGGCCAAAGACACGTAAAAAGATCATGCTCAACATCACTAATCACTAGGGAAATGCAAATCAAAACCACAATGAGATATCACCTCACACCAGTCTGAATGGTTATTATCAAAAAAACAGGAAATAACAAGTGTTGTCAAGGTTGTGGAGAAAAGGGAACTCTTCTGCACAATTGCTGTGAATGTAGATTGGCGCAGCCATTCTGGAAAACAGTATGGAATTTTGTCACAAAGCTAAAAATAGAACTGCCATATAATTCAACAATTCCACTTTGGGCATTTATCTGAAGAAAACAAAAACACTAGTTTGAGAGGATATATGGGTCCCTACATTCATTGCAGCATTATTCACAATAGCTAAATATAGAAACATCCAAAGTGTCCATCAATGAGTGAATGCATAAAGAAGATGCAGTATATATATACACAATGGAATACTACTTGGACATAAAAAAGAATGAAATCTTGCTGTTTGTGACAACATGGATGAAACATGAAGGTATTCTGCTAAGTGAAATAAGTCAGAGAAAGACAAACCTTATATTTTCACTTATATGTTGCATCTAAAAAACAAAACAAACATACAAAAAATAAAACCCATAGATGCAGAGAACAGATTGGCGATTGCCAGAGGGAGGGAGATTGGGAGTGGGTGAAATGGGAGAAGGGGGTCAGGAGATACAAACTTTCATTCATAAAATAAATAAGTCATGGGATGTAATGTACAGCATGGTGACTATAGTCAACAATATTGCATTGCATATCATATAAGTTTATATGATGACTGTGGGAAACCAGACTTACTGCAGTGTATACAAATACCAAATCATCAGGTTGTACATCTGAAAATAATATTATGTGTCAATTATACCTCAGTAAAAACAATTCAAATATTTTTTAAATCATATCAATTTCAGAACGTTTAGTATTCTGTTCTGAGCATGGAAGCTTGAAAAGCATGAAAGAGATAAATAAGGCACATTGATGTTTCAGTTCAATGATTTTAGTTTAATATTTAATGAGTCTGCTATGAGAAAGGCATGATGCTGAGCAGAGAGGGGATTGCAAAGAAAACAAAATAACGCTTATTAGATAGTTTACCAAATAGAAGTAGACATAAGATATATTTGCAAAACTATGATAGAGTAATTAAAGCAAAATGTGTGACACAAATACCAGTTCTCAGTAAGAAAGGTAATTAGCTCATAGCTGAGGCTGAATATTTCAAGCACAAAGAAATACAAATAGAAGGAGAGGCATGCTAGATGGAGAAAATGGAGTCAAATGTTCTCAGGTCATGAGTGGTTTTAGAGAAGTTCATGGTTCATTATGGCTGAAACACAGCCAGGGCTGCGCCTGGACTATGGCCAGAGTGTGGGACACTTTAAAGGCTGGGATGAGAAGTGTGGATTTTATTGCATAGGAAAGCCAATGGAGTTTCTTAATAGGAGACTGACACATGAAATAAATGCTTTAGAACCATTAATTTTTCAGAAACACACAGGAACAGCTAAAGTGGGTAAAAATGTAGGCATGAAGGTCACTTCATAATCTTAAACCACTGCATAATCTTAAAATCATCAGAAACTGAAGTATGGGGCTGGCAGCAGGAATGGGAAAGAAGCAAGACTGGGGGAAGGGGGATACTACAATAACTTTCTAAAATTTCACACTGGCAATACAACTTAATACCAGTTCACTTAAGTTGGGGATATATCAGTAAATTTCATTACTTAAATTAGTGATAATAATTAGAAGTCAAATACATTCATGCATAATGTTACAAAAATGGCATAGATCTAATCATTTTTAACAATTCACGGGGCGCCTGGGTGGCTCAGTGGGTTAAAGCCTCTGCCTTTGGCTCAGGTCATGATCTCAGGGTCCTGGGATCGAGCCCCGCATCACGCTCTCTGCTCAGCAGGGAGCCTGCTTCCCCCTCTCCCTCTACCTGCCTCTCTGCCTACTTGTGATCTCTCTCTCTGTCAAATAAATAAATAAAATCTATTTAAAAAAAAACAACAATTCAATAGACGTTAGCAATGTGTTTTATGTTTAACAATATATATTTTAAATTGCCGCTAAAATCAATATTTAATGAAATTAGAATATGAGTGAATGATTAAAGGTTAAATATAAGTAGATAAATATAATTTCATTATTATGAATTAGTGAAGATAAAATCAGCAAGGGATTATTGAGGACTTACTTCACACTAGTTTTTTTTTTTTTTACTTCCTACTACTTTTTGAGGATAAATAATATACCCATAAGGAAACAATCTAATTTTTAAAAATGGTTCTAAGAAACCAAAACATTCATAAATGAGTAAAAATCGAATCATAATAATAAGTGCAACAATTTATGTTATGTCACTGAAAGAGGAAGTTAAAACCTCGGCTGTGTAGAAACACTGAAAAATAAGTGATGTTAGGTTAATTTCTTTTTTTTTTGTTTAAACCTTTTTTGGTGAAACTAGTCTCTAAATAAATACTGTTTTACTATTTTCTTAAATCATTATGCTGTGCTGTGTACATACAGCTTGAGATTCCGTTGTGTGTAGAGTGGGGCATTGAACTAAGGAACTTGATCTTTGTTCTATGGTGGCACTGATGTTTTCTCTTATAGTCTCTATTTTTCTCTTTCCCGTTGCTTTCTCTTTCTCATTTCTGCTTGTGCTGTTCTAATTGCAACTATCATATGACATTACCAGCCAAGTAGAGATTTCTTTCCAATCTTTTGCATGGGGTAGAACGGAGGCTTTTGTTCCTCTTTGTTTTGTTCATTGTTGCTGAATACTAAGGATGTGCTTCCTTGGCCACCAGACGTGTTCTTCTTGGTGTGTTCCCTCCCATTACACTTGGGAGTCATATTATGCAAAATAAGTAAATCCACGATGGGCCTCACTGGGGAGATTCATGAGAACTAGAAGATAAGATTCTTTGGAAATGCTAACAATACCACTGTACTTCCTTTTAACGAAAGTGAGATTTATATCACATGTGTTCATTTATTCTTTAATAACTTCAAAGGAATACATTTTTGTTTTTCTTATTAGTAATAGTATTATTTTTTAAAATTTTCTCAACTAAATAGTTTTCACACATCATTCTTGGAAATTAGATAATGAGAGAAGTGGGCCTTAGAAGCTAAGTCACTCCACATTCAATCTAGTTCTTTTTACTTAACTGGGAGCCATTTTTCCTTTCTCTGTTTCTTCAGTGGAGAAAAGAGTAGATCATCTGTAAATGCCCCTACGTTCTTTATATCTGGGGATTATAATCAAGTTCTGGATCTCAACTGTTAATCACTGCAAACTTTGAAAATGTGCCTAGATGAGTTAATGATGAACATGAGACCATGAGTTTTGCTCTAGGTAAATTACTTAGCCTTCTATGAAGATCAAAATGGCAACTTTATTTTTATGATTACTCCCTGAGAACTGGTGCATTTAGTCTGAACAACAGGCTTCAGAATGATATAATTGTTAAAAGAATATCAAGGATTAATGTGATACTTGTATAATTTTAAATGACTTTTTTCCCTCATACTAATATTGAATAAAACAAAGAGGTAAACAAGTAACAGAAATAAAATATTCGTTCTAAATCATTAATTACTTGGAAGTTATTAGAATAATATTACATTTTTATTAGTTCATTCAATTGAATCATTCTTCAAATGTATTTTCTGAATAAAATTTAAATCTCCAAAAACAAATTAGGTAATTTGTACTTTAAGTTTCTTTATAAAATATTTTTAAATTTTAATTCCTATAGGATTTTTGAGAGGATCGAAATTTCCTCCCGCTTTTTAAGTTTCTAATCCAAATATACACAATTACCATTGTACCATATGTGCTAAATGAATTTTAGTGCCATGTCCTCTCCTCTCCCCAGCAACCAGGGTGATCTCTTCATGGTGTCTCAGCAGTGTTAACACAGGCTAAGGCAACAATTGAGCTGATATCATTCATGAGACAAGAAGAATAGACCCACTTGGCATCAGAAGTGGTCATGTCTGGGTGGCTCAGTTGGTTAAGTGTTTGCCTTCCGCCCAGGTCATGATCCTCAGGTCCTGAGATCGAAGGATCGAACCCCAAGTTGGACTCCGCTCGGTGGGGAGCCTTCTTCTCCTCTGCTCTGTGCCCACCGCCCCCATACTCTCTCTCACTCTCTCTAATGAATAAATAAGTAAAGTCTTTATTTTTTAAAAAGATTTTATTATTTATTTATTTATTTGTCAGAGAGAGAGAGCACAAGCAGGAGGAGCGGCAGGCAGAGGAAGAAGCAGGCACCCCACTCAGCAAGAAGCCCAATATGGGACTCCATCCAAGTACCCTAGGATCATGACCTTAGCCGGACACTTAACTGACTGAGCCACCAGGAGTCCCAATAAATAAAATCTTTAAAAAAAAAAAACAACAACAGGTCAGTACTGATGGTCAGTATAATCATAATCAACCAAGTAAACTCTGTACAGAATTAACATGGTAATAATAACAGTCACGATCATTTGTATTAATCAACTTTAATCTTAACAGGAATTCTTTAAGATGGGAGAGCTTATCTTTTACAGATGAGGCAAGCCAGGTTTGTCACCTGTCCAAAGTAACAAAGCTCACAGGTGATTGAACTGAGTTTTATCCCCTGTCTGCAGGACCCAGAATTCATGCTCTTACCCGTCATGTCCTACTCACTTCACGATTGCCTCACGTGGAAGAATACTCACTTGAACACAGAGTCTTTTTTTTTTACTATATATGTCATTAAAAGGTGTCTTCTAGAGGCCATTAAATAGTTCACATCGAAACTGTTTTCAGGAAATTTCACTCTACTGTAACTTTATTTCAAGTGTGAATTTTAGGAAAAAGGCAATTTTGTGTTTGTGTCTTTATCTCCAATGTGTTTTGGCACTTAAAACACAGTGTGATCCTAAATTCCTTTAAGAATAAAATAGAATTTTTTTTCGAACATACTCATCCATTTTCATTTTATTATTGTTCTGTACTTCAAATGCACTTCCAGTTACCATTAAATACCATAATTTCTATCCATAACATCTGGATAAATGCATAAAGATTCTATGCCAAAGAGCTATAATGCATGAAAAAATACTCTTGGCTTTCACTAAACTTTTCCATTTCTTTAAAAATTAGGCTTTACTGCTCTGGTAAGCAGAGATGAAAGCATGTAATTAGCTAAATTTTTTTCTACTCAATGTTGTATTTGCTATTTTATTTTCTATGCCAATTTTCCCCTAACACTTCTGTTGCCTCTTTTTTGGATGAAGAAGCTTCTCATCCTAATGATATTTAAGAATTCATTATTTTCCTTTACTGTGTATAAAGAAGCATACGTCCAATTTTCTTCCTTGCTTTACTGATACTCTGTTTTTTAAGGGATCCCATACAATCCTTTTGATAGGATATATTGGAAAGTTCTATGTTTTTGCAAAGTATCCTATTTTATGATATGTTTTATATTTTGTTTTAGTTGAAAACTCCCTGTCCACAATAATCAAGAAGGATATATAAATAGTCTCCCATAGACGTACTTGCCAGTATAACTTGCCTGAGAAATAAAACAACTAAATGTTTGACAAGTTAGAAATTTTTATCACTTGAGAACATTCTTTCTGAGGGTTACAATAATGTTAGATGTCAGAATTATGCACTGACCTCTAAATGGTGCAAAATGGTGGAGCTCTTTAGTAAATTGGAAGGACAGAATTATATTTGTCATTAAACTCCATGAACATTTTGCTGACATGGATTTATTGGCTTTCAACCTTCTTTTCCTTAGCTCTTTATTAGCAAAATTCTGGGGAGAGTACTGAATAGAAGTTTCACCTTGCTTACCAAACCCTTTTTTAGTAACAGACCTGTACCTGAATTTTAATGACAGATACTGTTGGAAAGCAGTATTTATTTCTGCACTGTGAACTTTGAGTATTAAGGTTTTTAGTCGTTAAATGTTGGCTTTTATGTCATCAAAAAGATATCTTACTTCCTATTAGGCTTTTTTTAGGGGGCAAGAGAATCATCACTGTGTTTAAAAGCAAGATCAGACCTATAAATACAGAGAACAAAATGATGGTTGCCAGAGACAGGGGTGGGGAGGGCAAAATGGATGATGGGAGTAGTGGGAAATACAGTCTTCCAGTTATAGAATCAATAAGTCACAGGTATAAAAGGCAGAGCACAGGGAATATAGTCAATGATACTGTAATAGCATTGTATGGTGGCAGATGGTAGCTACACTTGTGAGCATAGCAGAAAGTATAGAGAAGCTGAATCACTATATTGTACACTTGAAACTAATGTAACACTGTGTCAACTATACTCAAATACATTTTTAAGCAAATAAATAAGCAAATCTTTGTGTTTGAAGTAGGGTAAATTTTATGCTTTAAGGAGACAGAGATTTTCTTACATCTCCATTCCCCATCCCAACATTTTCTTTATAATGCTTTTCATAAGCAGTAGAAAGGTGATAACTTTATTTTAATAATTGTAAATAGGCTTATCCAATATTGATTATGAGTGACAGAGTGTTAGAATTATCATTCAATTCACCTGTTGATTGGGTTCATTCAGACATTAGTCTATGTTAAAGGAAAAAATAAGTATTTGATGTTCAACATTAATCTTTGGATAATAACACACCACACAAAATATCTGGATTTCGGGTTGAGGCAGAATTCAACCATGAGCTGATTATAATGCAATTTGTATTAGTCAGTCAATAAAGCAATTAAAAATATGAAAGAAAATTAACTTTATGTGTACTTTTATTTATACCATTTCCAGTGCTCTTCATTCCACTGTATAGGTTCAAGTTTTTATCCTAGATTTTTTTTTTTTTTAAAGATTTTATTTATTTATTTGACACAGAGAGAGAGATCACAAGTAGGCAGAGAGGCAGGCAGAGGGAGAGGGGGAAGCAGGCTCCCTGCTGAGCAGAGAGCCCGATGCGGAGCTCGATCCCAGGACCCTGAGATCATGACCTGAGCCGAAGAGAGCGGCTTAACCCACTGAGCCACCCAGGCGCCCCTATCCTAGATGTTTTGCCTGACATTTTTGTCGTTATAAATGTTGTTATAAACTCTTGGTTCTGCTTTTTAATCTGAAAAAGTCTATCTCTCTTTCATATTTGAAAGCTCTTTATGCCAGAGTAGTCTAGGTTGACAATTTTTTTTCCTTTTGGCATTTTAAAGATGTCACTTGTTGATATTCTGGTTTCAATAATTCCTGATATAAATTCTTGAGAAGTTTGCTGTAATTTATGAACATATGCTTATGTATGTAATATGTTCTTTTCCTCTGACTCCCTTTAAGATTTTCTTTTTATCTTTGGTTTTTGGCACTTTGATTATGCTGGTCCAGGTATTTTTTTTGTTTTGTTTAGTATTTGCTTGGTTTTCTATGAATTTTTTTGATCTGTGGTTTCATGTCTTTTAATATTTTTGGAAAATTCTCAGTTGTTAACTTACAATAATACTTCCTATCCATATTTTTGCTCTCTTCTTTTGTGATTCCTATTACACCAATATTAACTAGACTAATATCACCCCAAGGTCTTTCAAGTCTTTTTTCTTTTTTAACTCATTGTAATTTATCGTGGTTAATTTCTATTGAACTATTTTCATGTTTACTCATTCTTCTTTCTTTGACTCTCTTAAGTCTATTAGTAAGCCTGTTAAAGGCATTTTTCTTACCTCAATTACTCAGTTTCTTATAGCTAA
>JAPYYM010002684.1:0-11997 GCA_028534135.1 Potos flavus
TTTTCTTTTCTTTTCCTTTCCTTTTCTTCTTTTCTTTTCTTTTCTTTT
Organism: Potos flavus; assembly: GCA_028534135.1. Lineage (NCBI taxonomy): Eukaryota > Metazoa > Chordata > Mammalia > Carnivora > Procyonidae > Potos > Potos flavus. The sequence goes on from JAPYYM010002684.1 coordinate 49, forward strand.
CGTTCTCTTCTTTCTTTCTTTTCTTTTTTTTTTTTTTTTTTGACTATTACAAAAGTTTATTTAACAAAAAAGTTCAATAGAAAATGCACACGACCTGATTTTTATATTGTAGTAAAACAGGTGTTGTGGAGAGGGGACATGTGGAAGGAATTGATTTTTCTGCTGAACACAGTCATTGTTTACGTTCCGTCCAAGGCTTCTAACGTGATAAGATTATTTCCTCCTATTCCCACCATTCCAATACTATTTTGCTGCCCACTAGCTGCCATCTCCCCACATTCATCTAGCACAAGTTTCGTAAAGGTATCGAATCCCTGACACCATTCAATTTCAATGATAATTTCTTGTCCATAAATTTTTTTCAACTCGGGAAGGGGAGGTTGGCTCATGGTGTTTACCTGGGAGCCCAAAGATGTCGCCAAACGGAATTCATGGCATCCCTCATAGTCTCCTTGTATTTCTCTAAAAGGACTGATAGGGGCATCTGCGTGGTGCCCAGTGGGTTAAGCATCTGACTCTTGATTTCCACTGAGGTCATGATCTCAGGGAGCTGGGACTGGGCTCCGTGGGGGGCTTCACCCTGAGTGGGGAATCTGCTTGAGATTCTCTCTCTCCCTCTGCCCCTCCCCCTGCCCCCACTCCCACATTATAAATAAACAAATAAATAAATAAAATCTTTTTTTTTAAAGATTTCATTTATTTATTTGACAGAGAGAGATTACAAGTAGGCAGAGAGTCAGGCAGAGGGAGAGGGGGGGAAGCAGGCTCCCTGCTGAGCAGAGAGCCCGATGCGGGGCTTGATCCCAGGACCCTGAGATCATGACCTGAGCTGAAGGCAGAGGCTTTAACCCACTGAGCCACCCAGGTGCCCCAAATAAATAAAATCTTAAAAAAAAACCCGACAACATAGTACGAGTTGTTTTACCGCTTCTCACCTCTGTTAAAAATAATGCATGTTCACTGTTGGACAATTAGAAAATAATGAAAAAGAGAAAAGCTAAAATACAAATAGCTCGCCATCTCTTATCCCAGGGACTATCTTTCTTTCTCTCTCTTTTTAAGATTTTATTTATTTATTCGACAGAGAGAGAGAGTGCGGGCACACGTGTGCGAGCACAACCAGGGGGAGGAGCAGAGGGAGAAAGAGAAGCAGACTCCCCATTGAGCGGGAAACCCCTTGTGGGGCCCCATCCCATGACCCCAGGATCATGACCCTAGCCAAAGGCAGATGCTTAACCTACTGAGGCACCCAGGCGCCCCATCTTTTTTTCTTTTTAAAGATTTTTTTAAAGTTTAAATTTTTAATTAATTTATTTTTTAAAAGATTTTATTTTTAAGTACTCTCTATACTCAATGGGAGCTCGAACTCACAACCCCAATATCAAGAGTCGCAGGCTCCACCGACCGAGCCAGCCAGGCACCCCCAAGGACTTTCAATCGTTAACATTTTCTGCTATAAATATTACACGATCACACCATACATGGTTTTCCATCCTAGTCTTCAAAACATGTTTTTTAAAGTATGTGGAATATTCCATTGGAGAATAAGAGGCTTAGATTTATAACCTTTAAAATATATCATAATAATATGGTAGTGAAAGCCCTTGAACCTTTGTCTTCATCTGACTTTTTAGGCTAAATTACTAAAAATGGAAAATTATTAGACCTAATGCAGTGGTTTCAAGCCTGGCTGCACATTCCATTGCTCTGAGAAGTTTTACAAAAGGCCACGGGTGGGGTCTGGGCCTTATGTTTTTTTTTGTTTGTTTGTTTTGTTTTGTTTTGTTTTGTTTTTAATTTTTTGAGTAAGCAAGCTCACCAGGGAAGGTGGGGCTCGAACTCATTGCCGGGAGATCAAGAGTCACATGCTCTCCTGACAGCCAGCATGTAAGACCCAGGCGCCCCTGGGTCTTACTATTTTGAAAATGTTCCCCAGGAGATTCCCATGTGCAGCCCCGGTTTGCAGAGTAAGGATTTAAGGGTAGTAACAGTTCTCTTAGTTTACTTTTATTTTGAAAGAAACATGTACTTCTAGAAAAATATTCAAACAAAAAGGAAGAAATAAAAGGCCTCAGACATGGTAACCTCAGACGTGATAACCAACCAACCCACTTTCTCTCCGACTGCTAGGGGGTCCCCATTAGTTGTTTGGGGTTGGTGGCCCTGCCTTTTTATGTGTGTGTATGTGTACAAATACACGTATATGTTCAAAAACAAATACGTATATGATGGGGACATGGCAGACCAGACAAACAACAGCCCCCCCTTACATAAATAAATAAAATAATACATACTCATTATAAAAACAAATCAAACAATATAGTAGTATAATATAATGGTGTACTCCAAAAAAAAAAAAAATAGATTCAGACAGCTGGCAACCTGAGCCCAATACCATTGAAACTAAACCACAATTCCAACTGTGATCAGCATTGCATTTTGAACATTGGGTTTTGTGAAAAGATGGAACGAAGGGGACCCACAAATGTTTTGGGGAGAGCTGCAAAGAGCAAATTGCACTGCTTCTGGCAAAAGCTAGCACTCACTTAGCTAGTGCTATAAACCGAATGTTTGTGTTCCCTCTCACCAAAATTCATATGTTGAAACCCAATCCCCAGTGTGATGGGATTAGGAAGTGGGGGGACGCCAGGCTGGTTCAGTTGGTAGAGAATGCAACTCTTGAGTTCAAGCCCCATGTTGGGTGTAGAAGTTACTTAAAAAAAAAAAAAGAAGTGTGGCCTTCGAGAGGTAATTAGGTCATGAGGGTAGAGTCCTCATAAATGGGATCGGTGCCCTTATAAAAGAAACCACAGAGAGCTGGCTTGCCCCTTCCCCCAATGTGAGCACAAAGCAAGATGGCCGTCTATAAACCAGGAAGTGGGCTCTCACCAGACAGCAAGTCTGCTGCTGTCTTGATCCTGGACTTCCCAGTGTCCAGAACTGGTGAGAATTAAACTTCTGTGGTTGATAAGCCACCCAGTTTATGGTACTCTATTATGGCACCTGAAGGACTGAGCCGGGGTGGTGGCACTGTCCTCCTTATTCACCAACCCCATCCACACCTGGCTTCCCTCTCAGCCTCCAGACTCCACATTCACTGATCGGACCAGCCTCCCTCTGGAACCTTCTGCTTGCTAGTCCCTCTCTTTCCTGCTGCCCTCCAACCTCGGATCTTCCCACAGTCTGCTCTTACACGTGGAGCACAAGTGTATGATAATTATACTTCAACTAATATTGTTGAAATAAATTCATTTGAGAGAGAAAAAGTCTGGGCGTATAGTCCATCTGTGGTCTTTACCTGAAAACCACTCCATACACATTTTTAAAATAACTTTATAATTTCTATTGTTATTTATTCATTCACTTGTTCCGCGCTGGGACACTAAGTTGTTGCTATTAAAACCAATACTGCACTAAATGTTCCTCGTTTGTGCTTTTTTATGGGATGGTTTCAAGACCTGGGTGCCAGAGTCAAAGGGGCACTCCTCTCCATGAATGAGCGAAGCTCCAAAGCCTGAGGGACCTGGCAGGAGTGAGCGGTGCTCAGGACAACAGCAAAACTCTCCGTTATCACCCCCCACCCTTCAACCCCCCAACCCCCAGCCTTGGAGAAATCAAGCTTCTTCCCTATTGCGGGCCAGCCTTACCCTACTCAGGCTCAGAGGTTTTAGTAACGCTGACAATTAATACATTGCAGCAATTAAAGTAACATTCATAAAGCCTTAGTAATGCCTGAAAGTGCTCCTGTGGAATATAAAATTTTACATCAGTATGACCACAGCCAGGAAAGATGAATGCACTAAATGGAAAGAAATTATCTAAAAGGCAGCATTCATCATGGTCTTTGGTGGCCAGAACATGAATGATTATTTTCTCCTCCTTGCATTTCCACATTTTCTGTGCATAAAGAGGACCGGGTTATTTTTTAAATCATGGCATAAATGAAAAGTTGATGGGCAACTTTTATAACAGAGGCTTCAAGTGGTTACCAACCGAAGACACAGATCAGTATCGGCATCACTTAGAATGGGACAACTTGACATTATGTGCCTTCTGGGGACATGCGTTGTGAGGTACTTAACACCACCACTTAGTACCCCTGAAAGGTCCAATAGAAAAGTTAAATCTAGGGACGCCTGGGTGGCTCAGTTGGTTAAGCGACTGCCTTCGGCTCAGGTCATGATCCTGGGGTCCTGGGATCGAGTCCCACATCGGGCTCCTTGCTCAGCAGGGAGCCTGCTTCTCCCTCTGCCTCTGCCTGCCTCTCTGACTACTTGTGATCTCTCTCTCACTCTCCCTCTGACAAATAAATAAATAAAATTAAAAAAAAAAAAAAAAGAAAATGTCAAACTGTTAAAAAAAAAAAAAGTTAAATCTAATCAAGACTTTAGACCTAACTTTGTGTTCACAGGAAATACTGAGGATGAAGGAACAAGTTCAGTACCATCGCAAAGGCACGAAACAGACAAATCTGGAATATGGGACGTTGTACAGGATAACTGGCCTGGTTTCTTCAACAAGGTAATAGTATGAAGAAGGGTGAGAGCAACGAATACTCTAGATTAAGAGTGTGTGGACTTGGGGCGCTTGGCTGACTCACTAGAGGAAACGAGATGCTTGATCTCAGGGTTGTAAGTTTGAGCCCCATGTTGGGTATAGAGATTACTTAAATAAGTAAATAAACAAATACATAAATAAATGAACTTAAAAAAAGGATATCTGTCACCTCCAAGTAAATTCTTTTTTTTTTTAAGATTTTATTTATTTATTTGAGAGAGAGAGAGAGATCACATGTAGGCAGAGAGGCAGGCAGAGGGAGAGAGAGAAGCAGGCTCTCTGCTGAGCAGGGAGCCCAATGCAGGGCTTGATCTCAGGACCCTGAGATCATGACCTGAGCCAAAGGCAGAGGCTTCAACCCACTGAGCCACGCAGGTGCCCCTAAATTCTTAAAAAAATAAAATAAAAGCATGTGGACTTGGGGTGTCTGAGTGGCTCAGTTGGTTAAGCGTCTGCCTTCGGCTCAGGTCATGATCTCAGGGTCCTGGGAGCGAGCCCCACATCGGGCTCCCTGCTTGGTGGGAGGCCTGCTTCTCCCTCTGTCTGCTGCTACTCCTGCTTGTACTCTCTCTCTCTGTCAAATAAATAAATAAAATCTTTAAAATAAGTACATACATACATACATACCTGCATACTCATTAAAAAAATAGATATGTAGTAGCATTCCATTGTGGCTTTAATTTGGGTTTCACTGAAGAGTAATATCTTAGAATTTTTTCATGTGCTTGTTTATCATGAATAAACCTCCTTTACGGAAGCAGCTGTTCGAATCTTTTGCCCATTTATTATCAGGTTATTTGTTTTCTTATTATTGAGTTTTAAGACTTCTTGATATATTCTAGGTCCAAATCCTCTATCGGATACATGTTTTGCAAATATTATCTCTCAGACTACGGCTTGTCCTTTTCTTCTCTTAAGAGTTATCTGAACAGCGTAAGTTTGTGTTTTTGGTTTTTTAGATTTTATTTATTCATTTGACAGAGAGAGAGCGAGCACAAGCAGGGGGAGCAACAGAGGGAGAGGGAGAAGCAGACTCCCCACTAAGCAGGGAGCCCGATGTGGGGCTCGATCCCAGGACCCTGGGATGGTGACCTGAGCAGAAGACAGATGCTTAACCAACTGAGCCACCCAGGCGCCCCCACTGTAAGTTTTTAAGTTTGATAGAATCCAGTTTTTCTTTGATGGATCATTCTTTTGCTGTAGTGTTTAATAGATTTCTGCCTAACCTAAAATCAAAAATATTGTCTCCTATGTTTTCTTCTAGACATTTTTACAGTTTAACACTTAGGTCTGTGATCCATTTTGAACTAATCTTTATATTAAATGCTCTTTAGAGGGATTAAAAATAAGGAAAAAATGAATCTTACTGTCATTTGAATTTTTACGATTTCCACCACACTTCACTTTTTTTTAGGTGGAGTCAAATTTCTGTCTGTTTATCACATCCAAAGGGTTGGGTTTTTTTTTGTTGTTGTTTGTTTGTTTGTTTTTTAAGATTTTATTTATTTATTTGACAGAGAGGAGAGAGATCACAAGTAGGCAGAGAGGCAGGCAGAGAGAGAGGGGGAAGCAGGCTCCCCACCGAGCAGAGAGCCCAATGCGGGGCTCGATCCCAGGACCCTGAGATCATGACCTGAACCTAAGGCAGAGGCTTTAACCCACTGAGCCACCCAGGCGCCCCCAAAAGGTTGTTTTTAAAAGACATTTACAGACATTAAAAGACAAGCATAGTGATTGAGATGGGAGACAGGATCCATGACATTTTGGAAGCTGAAAACCAACAGTGAGTGATGACCAACCCGAGAAAGCTGCCTGTGAACCTAGCAGGGGAAAAAGCCTACGATAACCCTGATTTTTACATGGCTCCCCAAAGGCTCTGACACGGAAGGTGCTGGGCACTTCTGGAAATGGGGGAAAAGGTAAGGTTGGAAAAAATGGGGAGGGAGGATTATTCAATAGACTATTTAAGAAACAGGAACATTCTGCGGGCGCCTGGGTGTCTCGGTCAGTTAAGCGTCTGCCTTCAGCTCAGGTCATAGTTCTGGGGTCCTGGGATCAAGTCCCGCATCAGGGTCCCTGCTCAGCAGAGAGTCTGCTTCTCCCTCTGCCCCTTCCCCTCTGCTTGTGTGCTTATTCTCTCTCTCTCTAGCAAAAATAAATAAAATCTTAAAAAAAAACAAAAACAAAACAGCTACATCCTCAGATTCTCTTCACACTCGACACAGCTAAACAACTTTCCCTTCCAACTCCCCAAAGAAAACTGGGGGCCTGCTGCGTGGAGAGATTAGGAAACATGGTCCCTGAGCTGCAAGAGGACGGATGTAGCAGAGGGCAGGACCTCCCCTCAAGAACCAGGAGGATAAGTGACATCTACATGTTGAATTTCGAGATCTTCTTCCCAAACCTCTTCTTCCACTTAGTGCCCAGGCTCTGGCCATGAGGCTGAAGCCCCATGGGCGAGGGGTCAAAAAGTCCTTTTTAGAGACTCTGACTAGCTCCTGAGGAAAGACCCAGAAGGGTTCCCCACAAAAGGTCCAGCCTGACCTCTACACGAGTCCGCTGTGGATAAACCCACTCATGAACTCAGCTCTTCCAACACATTTTTAGTGCCCCGTTCTCAAATGGAAGCAGACAAAAGGGTCACTCAGTCCGCAAACCTGGTGGCAAGTCTTTTCCAAGCTTTAGCCCATCCCCAAATGTGGATTTTTGACCCTCTCATGTTGGAGCTAGCCGAAAGCTTTCAGAAGAGATTTCTTCAGCGAAGATAAAATAGATTCATATCAAAGCACATCATCACAAAACACACAGGCTAGTGATCCCGAGAAGACCCTACAAGCTTCCTGAGAGAGAGCAAAAAAGAGTTCACAGGTGAAAGATCAAAAATCAGAAAGGCTTTGGAGCCCTCAAGAGTCACACTGGATGTTAGAAGGCAATGAACCATAACTTCTCTGAGGGCAAGTTATTTCTTTGAATTTTGTACCCAGGAAAACTCGTAATTTCGTGTGAACTGAATGAAAAACTTTTGAGATGTGCAAATTCCGAAAATACTTACCTGCCACCTAGGCCTTCTCAGGAAGCCGCTGGAGCACATACTCTACCAAAACGAGGGCGGAAGCCAAGAAAGAAAAGACACAGGATATAGGAATCAGGACTCCAACTCAAGAGAAAAGCAGCAGGACTCCCGAGGGTGACAATGGGTGGCAGTGTGGACAGCAGTCAGCCCAGATCAGAGCAGGAGGGAAGATTTGGTTTGGGAAAGATACTTCCATCAGATGAAATGGATAAAGATACACAATGTGTCCAAAAGTATTGAAAGGGATTTAGATAATTGGCAAAGCGTTTGGGATTGGAGCAGTGATCTATTCATAGAACAGGCAGGGGCACCTGGGTGGCTCAGTGGGTTAAAGCCTCTGCCTTCGGCTCAGGTCATGGTCTCGGGGTCCTGGGATCGAGCCCCGCATCAGGCTCTCTGCTCAGCGGGGAGCCTGCTTCCCCTCTCTCTGCCTGCCTCTCTGCCTACTTGTGATCTCTCTCTGTCAAATAAATAAATAAAATCTTAAAAAAAAAAAAAAAAAGAACAGGCAAACAAAAGCAATTACTAACTTCAAAGGAAAAAAAAAGTTGTTTCAGGGCACCTGGCTGGCTCAGTTGGTGGAACTTGTGACTCTTGATCTCCGGGTTGTGAGTTTGAGTTTCACATTGGGCTTAGAGATTACTTGTAAAAAATTGTTCAGGAAAGGAATTCTATTAGTTTCAGTTATGAATAGGGTTTTACATGGTTCCAATAATGTAAACGTGGAATATTGATCTTGTGTCTCACATTTCCAGCCATATTTAGGATATAACTATATTGAGAATGTGTGGGGAAGTGAGCATGTTCATGAGATAAGTATTGGAGATGAGGACAGTAAATCCTTTTCTTCCATAGTGGGAAGTAAATAGATAATTGTCTCCAGGAGCCTTCGACTCAGGTCATCATGGTCTTGGGGTCCTGGGATCGAGTCCTGCATCGGGCTCTCTGCTCTGCAGGGAGCAGGCTTCCCCCTTTCCCTCTGCTGCTCCCCACCATTGTTGTTCTTTCTCACTCTCTCTTTCAAATAAGTAAATAAATTCTTTAAAAAATAAGTGGATACAGTCTCCAAATTGGAAAATGAATAAGTAACTATATAAACATGTTATTTTGAGCTAAAGGAATCGAGGGAGGTTGCCTCGAGAACAACAAAGCCTTTCACAACGAGCTTTCCAGAATAACTGAGCTCTTTAAACTACTCTATGATGAGAGTTAGAAAGGAAAGGTAAATTTTAAAAAATAAATGATGAAGAAGATTTATATTTATTGACCAGGAAGGAAGCATTTTTACGATTGACTCTTGAATAAGAAAAGCAAATTTCATAGTAATGTCAACTATATGATCCAATATTCATTATTTTAAAGTGAAAAGAAGAGAAAAAAAATCATGACCCCCATGTGTATATTTCCACGTTTCTAGAAGCATACAGAATGGTAGATGAGGATACACACTAAACTCTAAACTGCGGTTGTCAGCGGGATGGAATAGGGTGGGAAGAGAGAGAAATTATTATGATCATCTTTATGCCTTTTGCATTGTTTGGCTTGTTATTCTGAATATATACATGTATTACTTCTGTAACAAAGAAATTTAATGACATCCTCTTTACAACTTGACAATGCGATTGTAAATGTTATTGGTATGGTATTCTGGGAAGAATAAACACATGAAACCTCGTAAGAAAAAAAAATTGAAAGATAGTTTCCCCCCCAACAATCAAATGTTTAATTTCCAGGACTTCTGGGTGTGTGTGTGATGTTATCTTGCATCATGTTTCAGTTGTTTGCTGCTGTTTAACAAACTGCCCAAAACTAAATGGCTTCAAATAACTATTTGCTCGTGGTTCTGTACCCTTGGCAGGCTCAGTGGGGAGCTCTCTGGGTCTTGCTGGTGGCCCATATAGCTGCATTCAGGTGGCAGGTCAGTGGGGGGGGGGGCAGTCAGCGGGGACAGCCAGACTTCTCTCTCTCCACGTAGCCTGGGGACCTTTCTGTTCCATCTCTCCCTCATCTCGCCAGTGGGGGGTATCTGGGATTCTTAAATGGTGACTCAGGGCTGCCAAGAGCACAAACACAGAACACAAGATTGAAACCCGGAGGTGGCACACTTCTGCCAGAGCGCACCGATTCAAGCAGGTCAGAGGCTAGCCCAGGGCCAGCGCAAGAGGGGGACTAGCAAGGTCGCGGACATCAGGAGCTCTGGTTCACTGGGGACTGCCCATGTGTCTCACTGCCAGTCAGCCTCCTGGAGGGACTAACTGTACTTCTGGACGCATCTCTTGTTTGCCTGCTGAACTCTCAGGATGTTAGACCTTCCATTGGCAGCAAATGTGCTGCTGGGAGGGATGAGCTGGGAGTTTGTCTTCTGCACGCGAGGACATCTAGATCCTGCCTTTCCCATCGTGGGGCCCACACTCTGTTTCCACAGCTCTGCAAGTATCACTCACGCGTGCCGCTCAGCAGCAGCGATGGGGGGGAGGGGGGACGGTGCTGCCTTCCCCCTCATCGCTGCTGCTCCCGGCTCCAGAGGCAGCACCAGCCAGCTACCCTGACTCACGCTGCATCCAGAGCAGTCTTCTCCATAAATGTGTGTTGTGAGTTTCTTCCTCAGGAAGGCTGATCTGCGCTGATTTCCATATTATAGAACTTCTTCAGTATTTCCAGTTTGCACACACTATCCCAGCATCCCTGCCTCTCTCCTGTCCTTCCCTGGGATTTGGTGCGAAAGGGGGTGCAGAGGTGTGCTTAATCTACCGTGCCGATGCAACCGCAATGCAGATTTGCCCTAACCTATGCGACCAGTTTCCTCCACAAAGCCCTGGCCATGGGTACTCCTAGGACAGTCAGTTTCTCAGTCCTGTCTGGCCCAGCCTTGAATCCTGATCCCTCCTCCCACGCCCCCCCCCCACGCCCCCAGAATCTGCCAGACACGTCTAAGAAGGTGGTGATACTGAGCAGAATATAAACTATCGGGGGTCAAACAAGCAGTAAGTGCGCTTCAGAAGGCACTAGACTAGAGATCTTATTAGCCTGGACAGTCCTCCCTTCTGCTGCTGACTATGTGTCTCGGTGAAGTCCATTGCCTCTGGTGGTCAGGCTGCGATACCAGACCCCCGCGTCAACACAGTGCACTCCACGGAGAAAGCACATCTTTACATATAATATCTTATGTCGGATCCCCTCCCCAGTTGGGGAGCCCCGGGCCGCGGGAGTTGCTGCCCCACCCACCTCACACCCCAGGGAAACCGGGCCCAAACAGGCCAGTCCTCAAGACCAGGAAGTCCGGGCGGACAAAGGGGAAGGTCGAGGGGGCAGAAATGGGTAGGTGGTCCCGGGCATCCCCTTCAGCGCGCGCGCTGGCACGGACACCGGGTGGCCCCCGGCCGGCGGGTGGCCGAGGCGCGTGGACCGGCGGCATCGCGGGAGCAGGAGGGGACCAGAGCCGCGCCGCCCAGCCCCGCGATCGGCTGCAGCCGGCCGGGTGGCCGCGGGGCGGAGCCCGAGGACCGGAGACGCTCGAGTGCGGGGCCTCCGCCGCGCGGAGGGAGTGGGCCCTCCAGGTCCTCGGTCGCCTCTACTCGCAGCGGCGCGGGCGCCCCGGTTGCCCCGGTTGCCCCGGAGCCGGGCTGCGGGGCTGCGGGGCTGCGGCGCTTGGAACGCGCGGGGTGGCGGGGCGGTCGTCCTCGGACCCCGTGGCCCGCGGCTGGGAAGCCCGGCTGGGACGCGGGACGGAGGGCGCGGGGATCCCCGATTCCCGGGCGGGACCCAGGGGGCCGGAGTCTCCGCGCACACGAAGGCGGGTCCCCTCCCCAACACCGGCACACGGGGACCGCGCCCCCCAGCCGGCACCCCCGGCAGAGAGAACAGGCCCACGGCAACCCTACCACTGAGAGTTACTGACGGGAGTGGGGGAGGCTATGGGACCAGAAGGAAAAGGCACCTCGGGTCCCACAAATTAAAGGACTGAGGGTCAAGAGAAGGTTGGATTCGGGTCGGGGGCACTTTGGAAGAAAAGGGGTGTGTGTGCGCAGGGAAGGGGGCCCAGGGGATGTGTGTGGGAGGCACGAGCCACTGCCAACATCATTTTATTTTATTTTTTCGAACATCATTTTATACGGGGTCTGTGGACCCTTCCTAGGCAGAAATTCTCTTTGCATGTATTTAATTAAGTCGCTGCTGGCTTCTTTCTTGCAGATAAAAGCGATGCAAATCGACTGCAGAAAATTTGAAAATTTGCGACAAAATTCAGAAAATTATAAGCTGCTCCTAATCTTATCACCCAGAGACAGTCATTGGTAAGCAACTGTATTTAAATCCCTATC
>JAPYYM010002685.1:0-11996 GCA_028534135.1 Potos flavus
GGGACCGCAGAGTCCTCAGCTCAAGTACAAATTGGACAGATGTCCCTAGCGAAGCGCTAATGAGGCAGGAAGAAAAACAAGTCAAATAGGCTAAATATATGAAAGACACAAAATGCCATTTCCCCATTTCAGCCCTATTAATTAAAAACCAAAATTAAAATTATGTAGGATCACTCATTAAGTCTTTCATTTAAACACAGGCGGACAAAACTAATTGCACCAGAAATTTCGCGCAGCTGCTCGCGGCAGCCTCCGCTCTGTCCCGGGGGGCCCAGGGGTGACGGCACAGGGGACACTCTGTCCTCGGGACGCCGCCCCCTCTGCTCCGTGGCGCCTGCAGGACAGAGCTCAAGAGCTTCGGGGCTGACAAGTTTCTTTTTCTTTTCTACCCTGGAAAGCAAGTATTTGCTTCCAAATTTTGTTTTCTTCTTTCCTAAACAGGAATTGGACCATAAACATGGACTTTATTAAAGTTCCACTCTGTGCAGGGGCAGTAACCAGGGGTGAGGTCCACGGATCCAGGCACAGGGAGGAGTGTGGTCAGAGCTGCCGGCCCCACAGGCAGTCTAGACACGAGGTCCTCACGCTCCAGCCCCACGCCCGCTGCCCACCGGCTCCAGCACTAACCACGGGACCAGAGACACCTGGACCCCAGCCCCTTAGCGGGAAGATGTCTCACTGGGTGAACCAAAAAAATCAATGGAATTAAGAATACTCACAAATTAATTTTGTGAACCAGAAACACTAGCTAAGCGTAAGGCACGAACATTTCCCACTAAGCGAACGGAGGACTTTCCAAGCCTGCTTTCCTTTCCTTACGTTGCTTATGATGGGTAATTGTTCCATATACTGCGTGGGAACATACTGTCATTCTCTATAAGTGAAGAATCTTATATAATCAGGACTATTATTTTGGTCTAATCTCTTCCAGTGTGTTCCTATGAGTTGGCCTGCATCTCACTCTCTTTGTGAGTGTATGTGTGTGTGTAAGACAGAGACAGAGGAGGAGAGAGAGTGGAAGGGAGAGAGAGAAGGAGGGGCGAAGAGGTAGAGAGGGAGGGAGGGATGGAGGGAGAGGTAGAGAGGGAGGGAGGGAGGGAAGGAGAGAGGGAGAGAGGAAGAGAAGAAGGGAGGGGGGAGAGCGAGAAAGAGAGAGAGATTATTGAAAAAATATTTTAATGCCCGCCTGACACACTGCTAACACAGCATGGCCAAGAATGTCCTTATGTCCTTACTGGGGGCGCAGAAGCCAACAAGATAAACACAATTCCTATCTCATGAGCATAAATTCTATTCGGAGAAACATAATCATTTACACAATTAATGGTTTCGTCACAAAAAGGGTATCACAAAGAATACTCTGAGTGGCATGAGAGTAACGGGAGAATGCCCACAAACTGAGACTCTACAGCACACAGTTTTTATGCCTGATTTCTTCATTTAACCTTGCAGAATGGGCATCCCCGTGAACTTGCGATGGTTGCATAATCTCCTCTCTATGTGGGGTAATGCAGTTTGGCCATTCCCCCATTGCTAGATTTTTTAAGTAAAAAAAAATCATACTGTAAGGAGTGTTCTTAGACATAGGTCATTAATTAATGTCTTATTAATTCCATAGAACACATCTCTACAAATTAGAATGCCAAGTTAAAAGTCACAAAAACTTTGAGGTTAATAATACATATGTTAAGTTGTTTTCCAAAAACTGGAATCAATTCAGACTCCCCCAGCAAATTTAAAGCACCTACTAGTATTGACTATTGCACTTAAAAAATTGCCAACTTGCATGGTCAAAAGTGTTTACTCAATCAATATGTATTCATTCAAGTACTGTTTAAAAATATTTGGTGGCTATTTGCATTATTTTTCTATTTTGTAAAGTACATCCATGTCCTTTGCCCGTTTTTTTCTATTGGAGAGTTAGTATGTTCCTTATTGTTTTCTAAGAGTTCTTTACATACTAAGGAATTAACCCTTGATCAAAGTTTATGTATATATATTTTCTCAGCCTATTGTCTTATCATTTTATTTATAAATTTTTACATATAGACAGTTTTCCATATTTTAGTAAGTCAAATCACATGATGTATTTTTGTGAGATTTTTCTTTCCTTTTCATGTCTGTTTAGAAAGCGCTTACCCATTCTGAGATCAAGTAAACATTCGATATTTTCTTTCATTACTTTATGATGTAGTTACCTTTATTTAACTCATCTATCTGGAGTTTGTTTTGAAGCACAATATAGAGTGAGGGTCTTCTTTACCTATACTCAATTTTCCAACGTGGTTTATTGAACTGTTTACGTGTCCCCCAATTTTGATGATTCCGTTAGAACACACCAAGTATTGGAGAACGAGTTCAGCCTGTTTTTCTTCTGCTTAGTACTTCGATAAAACAAATTTCTCAATGGTGCTTGCTCCATTCTCAATGGAATCCTTGCTTTGTTCCTGAATTAATGGGGCTGCATCAAGTGAGTGAAGATAGGCTTTCTTTACCATCTTAGGAATATCTCTTTATTCTCAACTATCTAACATCTTAAAATCAGAAAGGGTCTAGGATTTTGTCCAATTACTTTTTCCTCTTCCAAGACCATCATAGGCGTAGAATTCCCTGTCTTGTTCGGGTTTAATTCACCGGTCCTCCTCTTTCTGGGGTATTGCTGTTCTAAGAATTGGCTGCAATCGTGAGGTGACGGCTTTTTCATTCAGGCAATTTAGTTATCATTTGGTGGCAAGGGACACATTTGTTGCAGGGATGGCAAGAGATGGTGGGCACAGGAGGCCCGAGGACTCACCCGACCCCAAACCACCCACGTGTTGGGTGCCCACTTTCGGGGATGTAAGCACCGCTCCGTCTGCGAGCCCGACCCCCACGCGGCGGCCGCACGTTCCATCTGGAAGGACTCAGCCCTACGTGGGTCGCTTAGTCATCAGCCCCATTGCCGCCAGCTGCGGGACGTGGGACTGGGAAAAGAGATGGAAAGTGAAACACGCAAGAGAAGACCGATTTCCTAGTCAGTGAGCACGACAGTGAGCAACCGTCTCACCTGGAACCAACCCATCCTAAGGGACAACCACCTGTGTCCTCCGGGTGCGCTGTACTCCGTGCGAATGTGGAACCAGACCTACACATCAGCTTAGCACAGTGACGTAATTTAGTGCATGGGAGCAGAATCAGACGCTGTGTTGGGGAGCATGTAAATTCACTTGAATGGAATGTATCCAGCCTCTTCGATTGAGCTCCCTACTGTAGCATTTCATCGTAGCCCACAAAACCCAATTAACTGGAGGGGCTTAATCGTGCACACTTTTCAAACTCATGCGTTGAGGCCTCAATCCCCAGCCTCAGAATGTGACTATGTTTGGAGACAGGGCCTTCAAAGAGGGAGTTAAGTTAAAATGAGGCCGTTAGGGTGGGCCCCGATGCAGTCTGACCGGTGTCTTCCCAAGAAGGGGGCGTTTGGACACGGCCCCAAGGATGTGTGTGCCCAGAGGAACGCCAGGAGGCCAGGGGACGGCTGCCTGCCGCTGACGAGCCAGGCGTCAGGGGAAACCGAACCTGCCAACATCCTGACCCTGGACTGCTGGCCTCCAGGACCCGGAGGCGACGAGCACTGTCTTGGCCCCCAGTCCAGGGCGCGGAGCCATGGTAGTCCAAGCAGACGGAAAGGACGACAGCAACCCGAGCAGGAGTTGTCCCTCCTGCTCCCTCACCGGAGATCTGAGCTGAGACAGACACCACGTACCGCCCTCCTGCTCCGTACCCTGGACTGGGGGCTCAGGGCAGCTCTGACCCAACACAGAACCAGCAGGCACCCTGTGAAAAGACGGCTCCGGGAAGGGAGGAGGAAAATGGGATGTAGCGCTCTGTGGCTCACCTCACCCCCCCCAGAACCCAGACATCACACCTCGAAGAAGCAGAAAGCATGGCGATCACCTCTGACGGTGGCTACGTCACCGCAGCGAGGGGCTCATCAGGGAGGCACTGAAGACCCTGTGGGGGGCATTCAAGGGGTCTTCCCCTCTGTGGATGCTTGGTGTTGCCCCTACTCCAAAAGGAGTATCTTATTTTCTGCAGTGTGCCTATCAGATGGCCAGAATAATTATTCCCACTCTCCCTCAAAGAGCCTGGGACAGCGCCTCGTGGAGAAGCAGGTGCTGGAGGGTCTCCCCACTTTCTGGAAGCGCTTGGGGGAGGGGGAGGTCCCTGCAGACAGAGAGCAGGGCAACCGGCTCGAGCGCCCAGGAGGCAGGTGTGGGCGCTGTGCTCATTCACTGCCAAACAGGGAGGAATAGGGTATCAGGGAAACAGCCCAAGATCTGATGTCAAGGCCCGAGTTTAAGCTCTGCGCGTGCGTCTGTTAGCCGAGGAACTTTGCATAAACTATTTAGACTTGCGATGTCCCAGTTCCATTCCCTTTAAATCAGGGTTAGCACTCCCCCTATCACAGGTTTTCTAGAAGGTTCAGTAGTGGTTGAAAATGCTTTGTAGGGGCACCTGTGTGGCTTAGTTGGTTAAGCGTCTGACTCTTGGTTTTGGCTCAGGTTGTGATCTCGTGGGTCATGGGATGGAGCCTCACGTCAGGCTCCGCGTTCAGCGGGGAGTGTGCTTGACGGTTCTCTCTCTCCCTCCACTCCTTCCCCCATTCCTGTGCTCTCTCTCTCTTAAATAAATAAGTCTTTTAAAAATGCTTTGTAAACTTCAAGTTCATAGAGGGAATCTGTTAGAACCTTAATAACTCATGTGCCTAGTTTCGCACGGTAAACAGTATGAGCCATTCCTTAGCGATACACTCGTACTTGATATAATTGCCCTTGTTCCAAGCTCAGCTCCCTAGACCACAATAAACATGACCGTGGTGTTTCTGTTTTTGTTTCCACTGACCCTCACTATGAGTAAACCCCGTCCCCAAAGACAACATCATCCCTCTTCTTACAAAGCCCGGTGCACCCACAGCTGGACCAGTGCTCCAAACAAACGCGAAAGAAACACAGTGTATGAGAGACAAGTCGTCATCGGTCATGGCCAATGTTTGGGATATTCACTCAGGAACAAAATGTTCTTAGAACCACTCACCAAAACATATACAGGACCAAAAGATATTTTAAGGGCTACGTCAAAAAGATAAAGTTGAGCCTGTCCTTGAGGTACACACACACACACACACACACACACACACACACACACACACTTTTGTTATATTTTGTGTTTTGTTTCCTTCTTTGAGAATGGGAATTACAAAGCTATAGGGAAAGAACCGTGAATAGTAGTATAATAAACAAATTAGGCTGGGCCACACGAAATGGCCGAAATTTTGGCCATTTTTTCAATAAAAATTACAAGTTTGTACACTATACGTCATATCCTACAGAACCAGAGAAAAGTCTACTGACGACGTCTGCAGAGATTATTCTCATGTGAGACACAGAGCAGAACACGAAAGGGGGAGTGACATCCGACAGGACACCTCTGAAACCTGAGCTGCGAAGGGCAGGCTTCCCCTCTCGTCAACTCAGACAGTCCCCGCGAGCCCTCCGAGAAGGAGCAGCGGCTCTGCAGGGAGGTTGCTGAACCTTGGGGAATAACCATCCAGCTCTGGGCACCATGGGAGATGAGAAAGATGCCAGAGGACCACGTAGGAGTGACCCCCACTTGGGTCCTCACCCGCCCGGCTCACCGCCCCCAGCAGGGGCGCCCCACCGGCTCCGACCAGGCCGGCATCTCTGAGCATCCTGCCCCATCGGCAGGGAACCTCCACATCTACCTGCTGAATCCTTCTGGAACCCACAACCATCTGTGTTCCACGGCCCCTCCCGAAGGCTGCCCCCACCCCTCTCCTGGGCTCAGCCCCACCAGCCTGGATCGGGTTCTTTCCTCTCCTCTCATCTCCACACCTGTCCAGAATGAGCCACCCTTGAACCCTTGACCGCTCTCCCATTTACGGAGCCCTTCCAAACCTAGATTCTCTCTTCCCGTCCAGACTCCTGTATCTTCACATGGTACATTCTGCAGAGTCAGGCTTCTCCAAGGTCCTCGAAGCCACCACGTTTCCACAGGCCTAGGGTCCCGTGTGTGGTGGGTCGGGGACAACGTGTCCCTTTGGAAGGCCACGATCCCACACTGGCCGACACGTGCCCCATTCGCCTCCCTTCGTGGTCACAACCGCAAGCTCGTTTCTCAGCGGGGTTGTGCTGACGCTGTTAGGGACCAGTCTCACGGCAGACGTGTCCCTGGCTGCTCCTTGCTGTGCTCTCACTACAGCACACAGGGCTGGGGAAGGCACAAGAGCTCATGGCAGTGACTGCCCCATGCCTCCGGAGGGCGCAAGATCTCTGAGCTCCGGGCTGGGGCTGGGCGCCCCCGTGGTCACGGTGTGCAAGGTGGTACCTGGGTTCATCCTGGCATTTCCACAACCCCCAGACTGCACACACCGGGTTAGCTGTGCTCGGAGGGTAAGGTTAGGGCCAAAAGGCCACCGCCTGCGGCCACCCCCTTGACGGAGTGATGGCGACAAGTCTGAGCAATCAGCCTCATGCAGATCTTCAAGGCAAGATGTTGGCTCTGGAATCAGACCTCAAGGGAACCAGAAGGTCCAACACCAGCATTTGATCAATAAAGGGAAACAAAGTACAGACCAAATGGATGTTTTGAAATCTCTTAATGATCCCTGGTTGATGAACACCAATTCAAGCAAGTTACACGAATTTGAAAATCAGTATTTTACTTAAAGCTGTAGCCTGGTGCCTTCTGGCTCAAGTGTCCATACCCACAATTAGCAGCTAAAGTTTCCAGGAGACCTTTCCAAGGGCCTCCTGATGTCCAAAGTGTGCACTCTGCCCTCTTCTCGATATCCCCACTATCCACATAAAAAATGCAGTAGAGTCAAGTCTTTCAATTTTTCTATATCAAATAACAGGTATACGTACTAAAAATTATCATAAATAAATACAAATGATAACCTGTTTCCTGGGCCCAATCTTGATTCAGCCACACAGCTGCATGGTCTTGTCAAGCCCTATACTTTTCTGAACACTCACCTCCTCTCCTGGACAGCTGGGGTCATTTCTACCTCACCAGCCTGTAACGTGTTCCCCCAAATGCAGCTGTGGAATTCCACGTCCAGCAGGGGACCCACGGACAGACATTTCTCCAGGGAAGGCATACCGACGGCCAACAGACCGATGAAAAGATGCCCAACATCAGCCGCCATCAGGGAATTCTAATCAAAAGCACAATGAGATACTACCTCACACCGGTCAGAATGCCTAAAATCAACACCACAAGCAATGACAGGTGTTGGCGAGGATGCAAAGAAAGGGGAGCCCTCGTGCACGGTTGGTGGGAATGCAAACTGGTGCAGCCACTCTGGAAAACAGTATAGAGATTCCACAAAAGGTTAAAACTAGAACTACCCTATGACCCAGTAATTCCACAACTGGGTATTTACCTCCAAAATACAAAAACACTAAGTCAAAGGGAGACGTGCACCCCTATGTTTATAGAAGCATTATTTACAATATCCAAGATATGGAAGAGCCCCAAGTGTCCATCAACAGATCAATGGATAAAGAAGATACAGTGTCTATACAATGGAATATTACTCAGCCCCAGATCAGAGAGAAATGCTGCCATTTGCAATGACATGGATGGAGCTAGAGTGTATTACACTGAATACTCTCTATCATATAATAATAATAATAATAATTAGTGACAATTCTAAAAATAAGTGAAATAAGTCAGAGAAGGACAAATACCGTATGATCTCACTCATATGTGGAGTTTAAGAAACAAAACAAACAAGCAAAGGAAAAAAGAGAGAGAAACAAACCAAGAAACAGACTCTGGAGTCTAGAGAACACACTGATGGTTACGGAGGGGAGGTGGGCGGGGGGCGGGGAAACAGGTGATGGGGATGAAGGAGGGCACTTGTGACGGGCACCGGGTGATGTACGGAGGTGATGAATCACTATATTGTCACCTGACACTAATAGGACACTGTGTTAACTGTACTGGAATTAAAATTAAACAAAATTAATACAGAAAGAAAAGAATAATGGCTCTATTTTAATCTTTGGTTTAATAAACCTAAGCAAGAGGGCCAAATACTTTATGCCAATAATGTAATGTTAATAATCTTTAAATTTCTCCTAAATGATCCTCGGATTTCTCAGATTCTGATCCCAATCCACCCCCTCTGGACTCACTCCTACCTGATACTGTGGTGGCTTCTTTCTCATTAATCTGAACGCGCCACTCACCCCCACCTCTGTCCTGTCCCCGTACCGTGGACTTACACGTGTACGTCCTCCATGGAACTTTGTGGATGTGGATTCATCGGACATTATGCTTCTACTGTTGCTACCCCCCCCCCCCCGCAACACCTTGTGTGCAGGTATAAGGAACAAATGATAAGCCTCGCCAAGGGTCCTTCTCTGTGCCTCAGGGCTTTTGTTCAGCTGCCATGTCTGCCCTTTCCCTCCAGCCCCCCACACAAGGCCAGCCCTGGTGCCCCAGCCCAGCCAGAGTCTCCCGGGAGGACTCATGCACCTGCCCCCCACCCGCACGAAGTACTTGGCATGTTGCTTATGACGTCATTGGACATGAAGCCGCCGCACCTGCACGTGTGACAGCACGCCCGGGGAGCCTGCATGCTCCAGTCATGTTCCACGGAGTCTGGAATCTATCATAGACGACGGGCTGCCTGACCCACAGCACAGGAGCGAAAAACGTGAAGAATGAATAAAAGAACAATGTAGTAGAAGCATTTATTACCCAACTTGGTATAGTCATTTGTACTTGAAGTAGTTACCGGGTTTTGTTTTTGTTTTTTTTTTTCCCAGTAAATGAGATGAATTCTAGATCATCAGGAACATGGGGAGTGTGGAAATGACCAGAATGCTGAAAACAGTCCTTTGTTTATGGGACTCTCAAGGAAGGAAAAGCAGTACACGTCTTAACGGTACCCATTTATATTCTACCCATAAGGAGCAGCACTAAATCAGACCAGGCTGTGTCTCCGGGCTGTCGGGACAGCTTTCCAAACAGGACGAAGTCTACGCACTGGGCCGAGAAACAGCCCCTGAGATGCCAGCCCGGCTGAGGGAGCCCCGGGAGTTCGCCGTCAGGCACGCACGCCGTGGACTGACTTACGGAGCACACTCAGTTATGCACTAGGAAGAACAGCCCTAAATTTCATTAAGAACACAAAGTAAAGGGTTAACTGACTCAAAACTCTTTACGACTGCTACTGAGCTTTTTACTGTGTGCGGGCTTTTTTCCTTTTTTCCATACCCATTACTACCAGCCCTGAAGTAGGCTTGGATTGCAGCATTTTTCTGGACAAAACTTTCAGCAAGAAGTCTAGAAGCTCAGTCCCACCCTCCTTTCTGTGCAGACCCCACGAGGTTGTCCCCATGTGCGCAGAGAATCATTCAAGGCACACAGGAAAGAACACAGGTGCAGAAACCAAGCACAGACACAAATTACTTTAAGCATCGTGTTTGCATTGGAGAAATTCCAGAGCGGACACAATTGTCCTTTAAGACAAAGTTAGTGGCCAAGATCACCAGGCCAGCCTGGTAATGTTTTGTTTTTGTTTATAAAACATGAGGATAATGTCTCCACCGAAGATACACAAATGACTAGCAAGCATGGGACAGGATGCTCAACATCACTCATCATCAGGAACGTGCAAATCCAAGCCACACAAGACACCACCTCGCACCCATGAGGATGTCCGTAATAAAGAAAAAACGCATAAAACGGCAAGTGTCGGTGAGGACGTGGAGAAACGGGAGTGCGTGTGCGCTGCTGGTGGAACAGGCTGGGCCGGCTGCTGAGGAAAACAGTATGGCTGCTACTCCAGAAATTCAACACGGAATTACCATACAACATAGCAATCCTGCTTCTGGATATACACCCCCAAAGAACTGGAAGCATAATCCCAAAGTGATGCTGGTCCCCCCACGTGACGACAAAGGGGCCAACAAAATGTGGTGTATGAACACAGGACACCATGCTCAACCTTAAGAAAGAAGGGAATTCTGACGCCTGCTACGATATGGACGGGCCCTAAGGGCACTGTCCTTGGTGACATAAATCAGTCACAAAAGGACGAATATTGTATGATGCCACTTACATGGGGTTCCCAGAGCTGCCAAATGTGTAGAGACAGGAAGTAGAAGGGTGGGTGTCAGGGGCTGAGGCACAGGGGAGTAGAGGTCGGTGGTCGGGATGGTGGATCAACAACATGAATGAACGTAATGCCACGGCACTGTCCTCTTAAAAATGGTGAAGATGGTCCTTTTTTTTTAAAGTAGGCTACACACCCAGTGTGGGGCTCAAACTCAGAACCCTCGGATCAAGAGTCACATGCTCTACTGACTGAGCCAGCCAGGCCGCCCCAGGATGATAACTTTCATGTTATGTGTATTTCACCACAATTAAAGCTTCTTCTAATGTGAGGATAAAGGAAAACTATGAAAGATATACTCTATGAAAATAGTTCATTTTCCTGCTTTTTAAAAAGATGGTGGAACCACTGAAAAAATAAAATAATTTAAAAAAAAAGATGGTAGAAACCATAAATTGAATTATAATATACACATATTGAAACGTTTTGATGGTATGTGCATTTTTATAAAATTTAAATTCTTCAGATATCAAAGAACAGACACAAAAGACCAGATATCATGTCCATGAGGCAAAAAGTATGTCACAGGAACACGCCATTCTTTATAGATGGCAGCTTTCAAAATTCCCCCATCCACGGACCACGTGGCTAGGCAAAAAGTGTTCACTGCACCTTCTCTGCTATCCTGAAAATGCAGAGCCACACGCCAAAGAAAGTCGCCAGAACACGGAGTAAGCAGCAAACAGCTCCTGAGGGAGAGCGCACCTGTCACATCCCTGATTAGGCATTTCAAATGCGACAGGGTTTGGAAGATGTCGATGAAGAGACCCAGAGTACTTGGTATAGATAATTTATACTCTTCCAAGCTGGCCCAAGTTTCAAGCCGAAGTGAGTGTCTGCACAACTCTGAGCCGCCGGGGCCCTGAAGGACGAAGGACAGGTGGGTGTCCGGCCCTTGGAGAGCTGTGGCAGAGAGGTCCCAGAGGAGCAGGTGAGGAGCCCAGCATTGGGACATGGGAGGAGCCCACGGGGTGTTTGGGGAGGAACCCCCACCTGCTGAATGAGATCTTCTCCCTGGTGGAAGTGGGCAATGTGCAGGCATCCAGGGCCACTTGGAGAGGCAGACGCCAGAGGCCCTGGAATGTCCGAGTGCAAACGATCGGGGCCAGTGGCCACGTGGCCTGGGACGGAGGCTGGTGAAAAGTCACACGGACACACTGAGAAGCAACTGCCCACCGGTCATGCCTTCAAGTGAGACCACAGCCCCGGCTCACAGCTGGAAGCAACATCACGAGAGACCCCGGGCCACGGGCACCCAGCCACATGGACCCACAAGGGTAGTTAATACAGGGAGTGAAAAGCCAAAACATGAGATAAAGTCACTCTCAAACTTTGAGATGATCAGTTTCAAATACTCATCTCTCCTTAAACATAAACATATGCTTTAAGACCTCCATTGACTAAGTGTGCCGCCATATACCATTGCAGAATGTGACCCTCACCCTTAAGAGGATTTTATTCACAATTTCTTTATCATATTTGAGATGTGACAACTCACAGTTCCTGCAGATGACAGGAGGGAAAGGAATTTCTCCAAATCGCAGTGTCTAACGTGTTACTTAAAGGCAATTTCCCCGTTGCCCTTTTCATCAGGGCAGTGAAGAGCAAACCATCTGACACAGTCAAGACAAGTAGAACGACACTTTTGAGAAATCAGGTGACACGGCTGTTGGAAGTCAGGGAGAGGGAAAGATCCCCAACTCATCACTGTGGTTCTGGTCTATTTGTAACATTTTTAGGAAGGTGTGTCTGGCAACTGTTTCCATTCAAACTTGGGTGTAACCCACCAATTTCAGGCTGCCTG
>JAPYYM010002686.1:0-11996 GCA_028534135.1 Potos flavus
GGGGGGGAGAGGAAGACAGAAGATAGAAGGGTGTGGGAGGGGAAGAAGCTGCTGGAGGCTGGGGGGTGGAGTTGGGGGCTGGGGGGCCAGAGGAAAGCAAACCTCCCAGGAATAATGAAGGCGGAGGCAGAAGTGCTGACTGGGTCAGAAATGAGAGGCCTAGAAGCTCTGAGCCCTTCCAGCAGTGGGGAGCAGGGTCTCCTGGCTTCCTCCCTTCCCTTCGGGGTCTGCAGGGGGCAGGGAGCAGGAGCCTGACCCCGCTAGGGAACTGGAGTGCCCTTAGTCCAGGGGCCAGGGGTCCAGCCGAGGGCAGGGTCTCCTCCAGGGTGGCCATCCCTGCTCCCCCGGATTGGGGCCTAACCTCTCCCACAGCCCAGGCTCCCCTGGGAGCCTCTCACCAATCTGGCATCTCCCTTCCAGGTCCCGCGTCCCCCAGCAACACCAGCCACAGAAAGTTCTTTCTCACTTCCGGATCTGGCTGTGCCCCTCCCTCACTTAAAACCCTCCCTTGGCTCCCCATGGCCCTCGGACGAAGCCCCCATTCAAGCTGTTTCTCCCTCATTTCCAGCCTTTGTCAGTGCTGAGCCCCCTGCCCGGGCACCCTTGTCCTCCCGCTGGCCAGCCTTTGTACCGGCTCCAGCCCCTCCCGCCCCAGGCAGGGCGCTAGGCGCCCCCTCCCGGAGGTTCCTCCACACCCGCTGGGGCCCACTGGCCAAGAGGCGGCCACGAGAAGCACAAAGTATGCCCTGGCCTGCCTCGGTTTCCTTCCTCTTCCAGGACGTCTGCTGGGGGGGACCCCCCGGGTAGAGGTTGAGCATGGGGAGGTGAGGGGCTGGGGGCCTGGAGAAGAGTGAAGCAGGCAAGGCCTCCCCTGGTCAGTGTGTATTACCTTGGGTTTCTGAAGCAGTTGGGACATTGCCAGCCTCCCACCGGGGGAGGGCTGTGGGGTGGGGGTAGGAGGAACCGCAAGGCTCCAGAGCACTAGGGATCGGAAGTGTCCACGCTGGGACTGACAGAGGGTGGCCACGGGGTACCCAAAACCCAAGGCGGGGAGCCCTGGAGTCGCCCCAGCTTGCTGGGGGACCCTGACCAAGCAGCCCCTGTCTGGATCCTGGCCAGAGCTCTGTAAGGCAGAACACTCAATATCTGGGGTTGGCAAGGGTATGCGGGGCAGTGTCTTTGCCTTTGGGGGCCCTTTCTAGAGGAAACTGGTCCCTGAAGGAACACTCCCTGGGAGGTGTCTGAGGCCAGAAGACGAGACGGAGGTTCAGAGTGGGTGAAGCAGAGCCGGGAGTGAGCCCGGCCTCCCGACCCCAGCATCACTGCTGAGGCCCCAGCAGGGAGGGAGGGCCACGGCCTCCCCGTACCCTCTGGCCCGGCCAGCGGCCAGCAGCAGCCAGGTCTGCCCAGGAGGGTCCCCAGCTCCTCTGGTCTTAGCTGAGGAGGGCGAGGGGGGTCGTAGCCACCTCTCCAGCTCCTTCTCAACCCCTGCCCGTGCCCGGCGGCAGGAAACCCTCCCCCAGCGACTGGAGGGACCACACGTGGCCCCACGGTCCCACACTCTGAGGCCCCGGCAATCTGGAGATGCTGGGGAGCCCCGGGCTGCTCGCTCTGAGCATCTGGGCACTGGGGGGCCTGCAGGGCCTGGCTGTTTGACGTCCTACAACCCCTTTCCCAACACATCCTGGGGAGCGGGGGCTCCGGGGTCCGGCCCCCACCCGCGGGCACCACCCGCCAACAAAACTGCCAGTCAGCGTGCAGCACGGACTCAGACCCCAACCCCCCCCCCCCCCAGAAGCTGAGAGCCACAGTCTTCGTTCTAGACCCACGAAGGCTCTGCCCTCCCCTGCTGTGTGGCCTCAGGGAACTCGATCCTCCCCTCTGAGCCTCCCGATCCTCCCCTCTGAGCCTCCCGATCCTCCCCTCTGAGCCTCCCGGTCTGGTCCTCGGCCCCTTCCCCTCTCCCCGCCCTGGGGCACACTCAGCCTCCCTCCCCTCTCCACACCAGGGACTGCAGCCTGGGGTGGGGGGTGCACAGGCTCTACTGGGAGGCCCCGCCCCCGGCCACAGCCTGCCTCCGTTTCCCCGGCTGCCGCTGGAGTCCTCAAGTCCACGACTACCCTCTGCCCCCCTTTCTCATGCCCCCCTCTGGCCAGCAGCATGGAAGGGGACGAAGGCTGGGGGCTGCAAGCTTGGGCCGACGTGCTGTGTGATCCTGGGCAAATCCCTTCGCCTCTGCGGGCCTCAGTCTTCCCATCTGTACAAATGGGCCTGGGGTGGTACCAGCCCCGGCCTCGCCGAGGGTCTCCCCGCTGGGAAGTCCCCGGGCATGGGCTCGAGGCCCTGGAAGGTACGAGCAGCTGGCCCCCCTGCCACGCGCAATGGCCACCGTGCCACGGGTGCAGCTGGAGGGGTGGCATGGGACCAGCAGGCCGGCCTCTCCCTGCGCCCCCAGGCGGGGCCCTCTGCCCTGCCCCGCCCCACGCCCCCCCCCCCCCCAGCCGGCCTCTCGGCCCCTACCTGTGCCTGATAAATGCCCGCTGGATCCCTTGGTCCTAATCCCACAAAGGAACGGTTTGCAGGGGACGTGCCGGGCGTAGAGTAGGCTGCAGGGAGGAGAGAGACCGAGAGCCCGTTAGCGAAGGGGGGGCTGCGCGGGAGCACCCAGAGAGGGTGGCCGTTGCCCAGGGTCACACAGCCGGGCCTCCGCACCCAGCACCCGGCGCCTCCAAGCCTGCCGCCCTGCCCTCCCCAGCCGCTCAGGGCGCCCCAGAGAGCCCGCAGTGCCAGGCCCTGGGGTCTCGCAGGCGGGGCATCTGCTGAGACGGAAGGCGCGAGATGAGAGATCCGGAACCAGAGACCGCCCGTGGATTATTCAGGGGTGCTTCCCGGCTTGCACCCCGCACGGGGCGCCGTGGATAATGGAGAGCGCTTTATGTATCCGTTCTCCTCTCGCAGACCGCACGGGGAAGGCTGGGTGTTTGCAGACGCACGCACACGCACGTTTATGTTTCTGTTCACGCTCAGGGTTATATTTTCGGCCTCCAGCTATGTCGTGGGGGCGAGGGAATAGAATTCCCAGCCCGGGGCTGCCAGGGAGGCTGGGGGCCTGGGACAGGCCGGGCCCCGGGGTGGCGGGAGGGTCCCCGCGTGGGATTGGCCAGGCTGGGGTAAACGGGGCGTGGGGGGCAGGCTGCACGTGCCGTTAAAACCGGGTGCAGAAGAAGGAGAGGGAGTCACGGCCCGGTCCCGTGGACTTGCACAGCTTTCCACCTGGCGAACGTGATGACTGTTCCCATTTCACAGATGGGGAGGGTAGGGGGTACCCCGCCCGGGGTATCTACTCTCTGCTCCCTGCCTGGCGTGGTGCCCAATGTTCTCCCTGATCTCACTCCTTGCCACCCGACGACTGGGCACTCGGTGACCGGGCGCTCTGTGACCGTGCCATTTTACAGCTGAGGAGATGGGAGGCTCAGAGAGCGAGGACATTTCCGCAAAGACACACGGGGAGTGAGCCGCCGAGACAGGATTCAAACCCGGCGCCCCGCGCCGCATCTGGCATTCGGAGAAAGCCCGTCTGCTCCTGCAGCTGCCCTGGGTCCTGGCAGGGGCGCGCCTGCGGGCACCCCCCTCCCCAGGTCAGGGGCGGCGAGAGAGACCCTCGGGAGTGTGACGGGCAGACCGAGAGGTCTGGGGTCTCAGAGATCACCTGCTCAGGGCAGCGGCCCAGAGTGAGGCAGCCTGGAGGAGGGTGCACGCCCCCCCGCCCCGAGCCTGTGCTGGGGTCCAGGGAGAGGCTGGGTGCAGGGCCGCCGCTGATGGGGGTGGACCCCTGGACTGTGATTTTGGGAACCACATCCCAGCCTGGGGGGTGCAGAAGGGGCCAGCAAACGGTCATCTGGAACCACACCCAGAGGATGGAAAGTTCTAGAAGGCGAGGCAGTCAACTCAAGGCCTTCTAGGGTCAGGTGGGCAGGTGGGGACTGTCCCATCTAGAGGCGTGGCCCAGCCTGGGTCACCAGCAGGAATGGGGCCCATCGGGGCTGCCTTTTTTTGCCAAGAACCCAGAACTCTGGAATTTTCACGTGAACCATCCTGAGTCTAAGACAAGAGATTCTTATGTTCCTCCAACGAAAGGCATCTGGGGGCTGCGTCTGCCCCCAGGGCCACCAGTTCGAGATCTTCACCTACTGCCACCGGCTCACTGCACGGAGGAGGGCGGAGGGGCCAGGAGCGGGCACGCGGCGACCCCAGACGCCCCCCGGCCCTCTCCTGCCGCTCCCTAAGGCTGCCTTGGCCCCACGTGGGCCCGACCACGCGGCTCCCCCCCCGGGCCTCTATCCGGGGACCCACCAAACTCACCGGTACCCCGCGGGCCGGGCCCGAGCCCCTGACCCCAGCAGTCGGGGAGGGGAGGGGAGGGGGCCCCTCAGGGACGCCCGCCCTGCCACGGGCACCGCTTCCCGAGTGCTTACAGGGCGAGGTCGGCGACGTGCTTCCTCCCTCGGAGGTGGGTTTGGTGGTGGGGGGGAGCGCCAGCCGCGGGAGCCCGGGGGGCGGGGGCACCAGCATCTGAGCAGAAAGGCAGTGACTGGACATTTTGAGCTGACCACTTCCATTTAACTGGGGGGAACAGAGAGATAGGTGGTTAAGGCGGCCGGCGGCGGCCCTGCCGGGGGAGGGCCGGGCTTGGTGGGACCGGGCGAGTTCGGTGGGGGCCGCTGCCGCCCCCTCGCCTGACCCCGCAGGCTTCTAGAAGCATCCCGGACCCCTGCGTCTCCACCTGAAGCCACTCTTTACCCATCTGTTCCTTCCACGAGATGCCACCTCACCCTGCACGGCGTCCGACCCCACGGCTGGGGCCGTACGCTCCCCTCGTCCGCCACCTCGCCCGCAGCTCCAAAATGCAAAAGGCTCTGAGCCCCGAAAGCTTCTGCCCAAGTCTGGCAGAGGCGGGCCTCCGTGTGTGACTGGGGGGCAAACCGGGTGCTGTCCGTTCCAACGCCCGGAACAGCCTCCGGGCTCACCTGGCCCGGCGCCGGGCATTTCAGGTGGGGGAACGCGGCCCCGAAACCGTTTAAGACCGGGGCTGCCCGGGACAGCCGCGTGCCGTGCCAGGCCCCCTGGGGAGCCCCGTGTGGGCAGGCGGCCCTGTGGGGCGGAGGGGAGACCCAAGCCCCCCAGACTCACCGGTCCAGGCTGCTGGCTGGCTGGGTCACAGGCCAGCGACACGAGATCTTTGAGCGGGTCCTGGGGGTTGAGGTGAGGCGGGTAGCGGATGGCCGTGTGCGGGAAGTAGGTGGAGGCCGTCTGGGGCAGAATGGAGGTCGTGGGGAAGTGTAGGGCCGAGGACGGGTGAGGGCTCCGGGCGATCCCTGCGGAGAGCGGGAGGGGTGGTCAGTGGAGCCTCTGGCCGGGGGCGCGGCCTCCCCGCCACTGGGTCTGCAGTGTAGACCCAGATCCCAGCTTTACGCGCCCGAGTTCGAGGACTTCTACCATAAGCCCACGGGGTTCAGGTATCGCCTTTTTGGAGTAGACCCCACACCCAGCGTGGGGCCCCATGCGGGGCTCGAACTCACGACCCTGAGATCAAGGCCTGAGCTGAGATCGAGCGTCGGACGCTGAACCGACGGAGCCCCCCAGGCGCCCCGGTTTCGTCTAATTTTGAAACGGGACGATATGGTGGCTCTCTGAGGTTATGTTCCCCGCCCCGGACCACACAGCCGGCGGGTGACAGACCCGGGGAAGGGCTGGCCCCACAGCCCGCCCCAGTGCTCGGCTAGCTCTCTGTAGACAGTTCACTGGTTTCTAGCACATTCTCTGTGCAACCCCCACGACAGTTTCTTTTAGGACATTCCCATCAGCAGTCACCCCGTCCCCTCCCCAATACCCACGAGCCCCCGCGAGCCCCCTTCCCGTCCGTGGGGGAGCCTAGTCCGGGCGCGTCCCCCGCGTGGACGCACACCCCGTGGAGCCTTCTGTGTCTGGTCCCCTCCCCGAGCGTCGTGGGCTCGGGGTCCGTCCCCGGGGCGGCTCACTCCTGCTCGTGGGTGAGTAACCTGCCCGCGTCGTATCTGCTTCCCTTTCTTTTTCTAAACCACCCGGTGACTTCTCATATGTTCACTCTCGTTCTAGAACATTTCCATCCCCCCCAAGGCAGCCCTGCTTCTATTACCGCTCCCCCCCCGCCTCTCTCCAGGCCGCACAGTGCGGACTTCTGGCTTCTCAGGCCCCAGGTTCTCCTGCAGCTCCTGGGCTTGGCCCGCTGCAGCCTGGGAGCTGCCACGGACGGCGTGTCCACGGGGGAACGCGGCCACGCAGCCACAGAACCCGTATGTGTGTCTGCCCTCGCGGGGCACTAAAGCATCGTCATCGTCATGACGGGCTCCCCGGCGATATTCAAGCCCTCGATCTAGCTCGTTCGGTCCCAAACACAGTCCCCTGTATCGCCTGGGTGGCCTTCACGCGGCCTGGCCTGCGTCCACCTCCTTCGGGGACCTCCCAACCCCGCGTGGGCCGCGCGTGAGGTCAGGTGGGCAGGCTGAGGGGCAGGCCCAGACCGGAGGTCCTTCCGGCACAGACAGGGACACTGAGGCCCGAGAGACGGGTCAGGGCCAGGCGCTCAGTACACGGCACCTCTCGCCTGGCCGGGAGCGACCTCGTGGTCACAGGGCCTGAGGGACGTCGCTGGCCGAGGGGGACCTGGTCGGAGGGCCCCCCGCACGCTCACCGCTGTGCACGGCAATGACAGGCCGGTGGTGCTGGGTAAAGCTGGAGAGGCGAGGTGAGTCCTGGGGAGACGGGCTGTGGAAAGGTGACTTGTCCATCTCTGTCTTCTTCACCGGGGACGAGATGCCTGCGTGGGGGGAGCCAGAGGGTCACAGGGCCGCAGGCAGACAGAGTCCGGCCCTACCTTCTCCCAGCACCCCCGGGGGCGAGGGCCTGGGAGCCCACCGTCCGAGGTGGGGGCTGCAGACCGAGGCTCTGAGCACGGAGAGGGGGGCCGCCCAGGGTTGCGCGGCCCGCGGAGCGAGGAGCCTGGGGCCCACAGAGGCCGCTGGACGTCACGGCCTGGCCCCCGCCTTCTCTCCGCTCGGGGCTGCCCTGACCCCCCGGGGGCCGCCAGGGCCCTGGACAGAAGCCCCGCCGGGCAGAGGCGAGCTGGCAGGATGCGTTCGGACCTCATCCTCACCGGAGCGAGGACAACCCTCCCTGGGGGGCATCGTGAGGAGGAAGGGAGCCGGGACACTACAGCCGTTAGACCAGAGCCCGGCACCCGCCCAGCTTGCGGCAGCCCCGAGCACAGCGGCCTCGCCGGCCCTCCGGGACCCCGAGAGCCTTCAGCTCAGCCCCCGGCGCCTCCCGCCACGAACGACCCCCATCAGTCGGGCCGCACAGACTCTGTAGAGACCGATGGGCACAGGCGTCCCCCTCACCGCTGCTGGGCACCCAGGGCCCTCCAGAAACAGGCGAGCCCCCTGCACCCTCACCCCTGCTGTCCCCCAGATGTGCAGCCGGGGGGTGACAAGGGCAGAGTCCCGGGCGCGGCTCCGCCCCTGCGACCGGAATCTCAGGGGGGCGTGGTCTGCAGACAGATACGCTTAGAAATTATTTTTAAAAATATAATTCAGAGTGACACGCACCTACGGAGACCCAGAGAGGACTCCGACATGGTGGGGGTGTGCCTTCCCTCCCACCCAGCACTGCGGGCGTCGGGGCGGGCCATCCCCGGGGGCGGGGGGCACCCCGCACGCTGCAGGCCAGGCAGCATCCTTGCCCGCGCCCCCCCCCCACCGCCAGCAGCCCCCCCAGTGCAACAACCACAGGCATCCCCCGGTCGAGTAGCCCTGGTGAGGGCCACTCCGGCCTGAGGCTTGCTCTCATGGTTTCTGGGGTCTCCCTCGCGCAGCCCCCCAACCCCGTCCTGCGCCGTGTTCCCTCGGCCACGCCGCTGGGTCCTGCCTCTCGTGGTCCCCCCCACGGCCGCACTGGTGGTGACCAGATCTGGGAACCAGCCCCCCGCCCCCTCGCCACGGCCACCGGGGCAGTCAGCGGGTTCCGCTGTTAGAACCCCTGCTCACGGGCCCTGCACGCACGCGGCGCGGGGAGCGAGCGGGCCCCGGACGCCTGGCAGCCAAGCTTTCCCAGGGCACCGCTCTGCCGGGAACAGCCATCAGCGGGGAGCGTGCGTGACCCTGGGGATGTGACGCAGGGGACGTGGGGCCGAGTGGGGGCTGAGCAGCGTCTCCGGCCCCACCACCTCGGTGCCGGGAGCCCCTCCCCAGAGCCAGAGTGGCGACGACCCTGTCCTGACGTCAGCCTGGGGTCCCCTGGGGGCGGAGCGGGCAGGGCACGTCCGGATCCGCTCCCAGCAGCCCGGGGCAGGGCTCCCCCCCCCACTCCACAGATGCGGACCCTGGCATCTGATGGGAGGTCACTGGCTCGAGGCCACGGAGCCGAGAAGTGGTGCAGCTGACTTGGACCACAGTCTGCACCCCTCCTGCCCCCCCAGCTCGACAAGAGGAGGGGGAGCCCCCCCCACATGACAGAGAGCTGGGAGCCGCCTGCTTCACCCTGTACCGTAACTGCATGTGTGGGGGGCCCCGCACCCCCTGTGGGAGGGCCGCAGGAGCAGCAAGAACCAAGCAGTCTGGACGGTGCCCCTTTCTGACCCGTGGGGGTGGGTAATCAGAGAAGGCCTCAGGAGGGGGTGGCCAGGAGGATGAAAGGCACTCCTAACCTGGGCACAGAGCGGGAAAAGGCCTGAGAAGTGGGGCTGTGGGGATGCTGCTGGTGGGGGCCTGACATGATCCCTCCCCGCCCAGGCCTCCGCCCCACCCAGGTAAGGGATGCTGGGGTGGGGGGGGGGCGCTGTTAGCTGAGCACTAGCCTTGTGGCCAGAGCAGAGGAAGGGAGAGAGTGCTCTAATCAGCTTAACCCCCTTAATGAGCAGCTAATTGGGGGCTGTCTAGACAGGAAGCTGGAGGAAGCCAGGAGGAGGAGAAAGTGGGGGAGGGGGGAGGAGATGGGAAAGGGAGAAGAGGGAGGAGGGGCAGAGGAGGGAAGAGAGAAAGGAAGAGAAGGGGAGAGGGAGGGGCAGAAGGGGGAGGGGAGGAGGAGAAAGAGGAAGAGGAGAGGGAGGATATGAATCTCTTCCACACCAGGCTGGGAGCACCTGCGGGGGCCCAGGCGGCCACACAGCAGCCCACAGAAGGGAGCGAGTTTGCCATCACCGGAGGCAACCAACAGAGGCTAGAGGGGACAGATCCCCTCTGACATTCCCCTCCGGCCCTGCACACAGCAGAAGCAGGTGTGGGTTCCTCCCCATCCTCCCCCACTGCTGCCACTTCATGCTCAAGGCAGGAAGTTCAGACCAAGCTCCAGTGACTCTCGCGAACATTTCCTTCCTTTTAATGTTTTTGGCTTTTTTGGAGCTTCCTGCATTAAAAGCTAGCTTTTTCCCTTTCATCCCTTCTCTTTTTCTCATCCATAGACTCAAGGCTATAATTTTTCCTCTCGGGGCTGCCATGTCTACATCACAGAGGCTGTCCTCCGCCTCTAAATAGCATACAGCTTATCCGCAGACAGTCTCGTCAATCACAGAGCCAGTGAGGAGTGCTTTCGGCTTCCCAATCAGTAAATGATGGGGCAGAAATTAACGGTCTCCCAATATCTGTTCGACCCTTCTTCGTTAGTAGCAGAACCCTTAAATTTGAGATGGGCACATACTTGCCGAAAATAAAATGGCATCTCCGAGTCCCTTGGGGCAGAGTGTGGCCATATGACCCACTCAGGGGCATAGAGATAAACAGAAGAGGTTATAAGGGCATCTTCTGAGCATTATTCTTAAAGGTCAAGGACATGGTCAGACTTGACCCTTCTTTCCTGCTAGCTGGAAAGCAGACATGATGGCTGGAGCTCCAGCAGTTGTCTTGGACCACGAGGTGGGAATGAAAACCACATTGACCGGAGCATAAGGCAGGAACCTAAGTCCCGCACATGATACACGTCCAGGGTTGCTGATGGCTGAACATTTACTCTTGAGAGAAATGCCCTGTCCTTTTGGGCTTTCTGTTTCTCACAATCAAACTTAAAGCTTATCAAAGACAGGATTTTTATAGAGGCAAACCTGACAGAAATGGGGAACGCACAGAGAGAGAGCCACAGAGACATTCTGACCCATAAATAAGAGCCTATAATAAATAGATCCTCCCAAAGTTAGGTACCTGTTGTGAGAGCCAAGACAATGGAAGAGTGAGGACCCCTGGGGCTCGAATGTTACAACCAGATGTGTTAGAGACTGACTCACAGGAATTTTATACAGACACAAACAATGAACTGTGTCCTGGGCACTTACCATGTGCCAGAGAGTTGCTGTAGGTACGTTCCTCCTTCCATCCCCAGGAGAGAACAGTTAGCTCATCAATCCCATTTGGGACATAAGGAAACTGGGGCTCAGGGAAGTCAAGTCACCTGCCCAAAGTTGCACAGCCCACACGGCGAGTCAACGGCAGAGCTGGATTTTGAACCGCAGACAGGTGTCTCTGCTGTCTAAACCTGCTCTCTTAACTGTAATGTTATACTAATTTGCAGGAATCCCGTAGGTGTGACACTCTGTAGAGAGAGAGTTTTATGGAAAGCGGGCCCTGGGGGGACACGGAGGAGGGACAAAGGGGAGGAGACAAGGAAACCACTCCTAAGATTTACCGAGCGCGTACTATGTGCCAGGCTTGTTTTAGGGCCACGTAATCCCCACAACAACCTCAGATGGGTACCGCAGGCATTAACAACCCCATTTTACAGACGAGGAAACTGAGGCTCAGAGCAATGGGCTCCCCGGAAGCTGTATGAGCCGGTGCACCCCGGAGTCTAGGCTGGCAACCCCTGGCTATTCCGTGGGCTGAACCCCCTGATGAGAGGTAAGGGTCTGGGCAGAGCGATGCTTCTGAAATCTGGGGCACGGATCCCGCTGGGGAGCTGAGCGGCGCCAGGGACGCCGTGTCCAGGGTAAGGCAAGCGGGTGGGCCGCCCTGCGCCCCAGGTCGCGAGCACCCCCGAGGCGGGCGCGCTGGAGAGCAGAACCTCGGTCTCCTCGGAGAGGAGCCGCGGCGGAGACGGGGACCCCAAGGGAGGGAAAGCCGTGCAGGAGGCCCCTGGGGAGCCAGCGCTGCACAGGAGGGGGCCGAGGGAAATGCCGCCCCTGCAGAACAGGACCCCGAGCTGGGGAGGGCCCATGAAGACAGAAGCGCGACACGGAGGACACGATCTCCCCGGAAAGGACACCGAGGGAAGAGCGACGGGGCTCGGAGAGAGCCGGACTCACACAAGGGGATGGGAATCCCATAAGAACACGAGGACCCAAGCAGAGGGGACCCTCCAGATGAGGGTCTGTGGCCGACCCCGGGGAGAAGCGCCCTGCTCATCAGAAGCGCTACCGAGTCCACTCTGGAACCCGCGGAGACGAACCCCACGGGGATGAAGTCTTACCGGGCGGAGCGCAGGAAAGTCGCGCGAGGGACACTCTCCGCTCTCCCCGGCCTCAGCGGAACCAAAGAGCTCGGGGACGCCAGCCCGGACTTCCAGCGGCGAACCACCCGCGCGACTACAATCCCCAGGAGGCTCCGCGGCTCCAGCCCCTTAGCTGCCCGCACCCTGGGGCCCGCGCAGTGCCTGCCGGAATATGTAGTCCCCGCCGCCGTAACGCCGACCCGGAGGCCGGCTCCGCCCCCACCGCCAGCCCCACCTCCTTCCATGTCCTCAGTCCAGTTGCGGCTGCTACTCGTGGGAGAGCTGGGCGAGGTGTAGTAATCGCCGCCGGGGCTCGTGTCCACGTCTTCCTCCATCGAGCCCGATTTGTGCCGCTTGCTCCTAAAGGGTGAGGGCAGGAGAGAGCAGGCCGGTTACCACGGAGACCGAGGGCGTGGGGCGGGCTGCGCTAACTTCCGGTCCCTGGAGGGCAGGGCGAGCACGGTGCTCTCGCGAGACGTCGCGGGAGC
>JAPYYM010002687.1:0-11995 GCA_028534135.1 Potos flavus
TGTGTGTGTGTGTGTGTGTGTGTGTGTGTGTATTTGTATATAGGTGCCTTCTGTGCATCTCTCTGTGTGCCTGTGTGTGTGCAAGTCTGTGTATATCATGTGTGTACGTGTGCTTGTCTGTATGTATGTGTCTGTTTTAATATGTGTATGAGTTTGTACATGTGTATGTGTGTATGTGTGCCTCTGTTTTTGTATATTTGTGTACATATGCATGTATATGTTCGCTTGTGTTAGTGTGAAAATTTCTGTAAGTTTGTAGGATTGGGGCTGCGTATTTGTGCTCATGTGCATCTGTGCACTTGTGATGTGTGTGTACATGTGTGTATTTGTGTCTCTCTGTATGCGCCCTAGTGATGTGGGTTCCCCAGCACACACCTGGGGAGGGAGAGTGCCAGCCTGGTTCCTTCCTGAGCCTCCCTAACCCCAGGGCCCTGTGCTCTTCTGAAGGTTGTGTCTGAAGCTCAGGGCTCTGGGGCAGCACATGTCTCCTGAGACAACTGTGGCTTCTCTGTCCTCCAGATTTTGGTTCCCCTCCCTGACAACTTCTTCTCCATTCTGTCTCCTTCCCAATGCTCTCCTCTCTCAGTCTATCTGTTCTTTCCCACAGACTTGCAGTTGCCCATCTCTATCCGAATGATCCTGACCTCATCCTTTTACAACCATTCGTGGACACAAAATCAAGGCTCAGCGTGGCTGGATGAGCTGCAGACTCATGGCTGGGACAGCAAGACTGGAGCTTTCATTTACCTGCAGCCTTGGTCCAAGGGAAACTTCAGCAACAAAGAGCTCAAAGAACAGGAAAGGTCCTTGCATATATTCTCCACTGGATTTCCTCCAATACTTCATAACCACGTCAGCCAATGGCAGCTTGAATGTGAGTTCAAATTCCTATGGGCAGGCGGGATGGAAGTGGCAAGCGTATAGGTCTTCTTGAGTTCCTTCTTCCTCTAGGAAAGAAGTTCCACTGGTTTCTAAAACTCACGTCGCCCCAGCATAAAAGTGAATTGCACCCAGTGGTGCTGGAGGTAGAAGCCGGACCCCGATTCGTGAAAAACTTCACGTGCTCTGCTCCTTCCCACTCCTCTCAGTGACCACAGGCTGTGCTCTCCTGTCTCCCACTAGTGTCTCCCCTGACCACGCCTTTCCTGGCCTCCAGCCAGGTACCCTCTGCTCCCTCACTCTGTGACTGACTCCTTGAACTATACTTTTCTCCCCATTCAATTCCAGCAGCGATTTCTCTCCATGCGTTCCCTATACCCAATGCTCTCCCTTCGCGCTACATTGTTTTTACACCAGCTCTTCCACCGAGCCCTTCCCTATTCTCTGCCCACAACCTTTATGTCTCTCCTCCAACATTTATTCCCTCCTCAATCATTCACCTCTTCCTCTGCCTCCAGTGGCCACCATTTCCCCTTTGTCTAAGCCTCCCCTCAAGCCAAAGTCTACTCATTCCCTCTAATCCCCTGAACTTCTCCCTCTGCTTCTACCATCCTTGACTTCCTGTCATCTCATTTCATCTCTTTCACTCCCCCTGTCTCATAACTCACAATTTCTCTTCCCAGATCCCTTTCAGGTACAGGTAGTCAAAGGCTGTGAGCTGAATTTTGGGAAAGCATTAGAGTGCTACTTGAGGATTGCTTATCAAGGATCGGATCTTATAGACTTCCGGAACATGACATGGTGGCCATCTCCAGAGGGAGGAAGTAGGGCTCAGCAGATCTGCAAACTATTCAATCAGTACCATGTGGTTAATAAAATAGTACACATGCACGTCAATGACGTCCTCCCCCGTTTCTTCTTGGGACTTCTTGATGCAGGGAAGGCAGATCTCCAGCGACGAGGTCAGTCCTGCTCCCTCCATAAGTCTCTATCCTGCAATCATATATTTGCAACATTTCCTTTAAATTCAGGATAAGATGGAGACGTGAAGGAGAGGGGATGGTGGTGGCAGATTTCTAGAGGTAGAAAGATGTGTCTATCTAAAGTGGTGTGAAGATCTACCCTCTCAGTCTGTGAATTCCTGTCCTGTGTCTGCAGTGAGGCCCGAGGCCTGGCTGTCCCCTGGCCCCAGTCCCGGTCCCGGCCGTCTGCTGCTGGTGTGCCACATCTCCGGCTTCCACCCAAAGCCCGTGTGGGTGAAGTGGATGCGGGGAGAGCAGGAGCAGCGGGGCACCCAGCGAGGCGACGTCCTGCCCCATGCTGATGGGACGTGGTATCTCCGGGTGTCCTTGGATGTGACAGCCAGGGAGGCGGCCGGCCTGTCGTGCCGGGTGAGACACAGCAGTCTAGGAGGCCAGGACACGGTCCTCCACTGGGGTGAGAAAGAGCTGGATCTGGCTGTGAAATGGTGTGGGGATGTTAGGGGAGAGCAAGGGAGTCAGATGAAAAATGGGATTCTAGGAACTCCAGACCATGAAGGACTAAAATACTCAGTTGAAATCCAAGAAATGGAATAGCTGAAGGTGAGTGTCCTTAGATGTGGGAGGATGTGGAGGGTTGATGAAGGGCCCATCTCTGAGGAGGAAAAGGAGAAGAGAGGAGGAAGGGTGGTTGGCGAGGCAGAGGGTCACCAGAGCAAGGAGGACCGGGGAGGTGCAGGTCAACCCGGGGTGGATGGGAAGTGACACCCTCTGTGCACCGAACCCACAGGGCAGCCCCACCCCATGGCCTTGGTCTTCCTGGCGGTGACGGTGCCCCTGGTGCTTCTGGCGGGTCTGGCGTTGTGACTCTGGAAGCGCCGGTGAGTCTTTGGAGCCACCTTCCTGCTCTTTCCCGGGTGTCTCCCCCCTTTCAGTCTGTCCTCAGCCCTCCTGCTCCCAGTGCCCTTCCCCCCTGCAGTCCTCACCCCCACCTGCCGCAGAGCGACCCCTCCTCTGTTCCTCCCAGGAAAACAGTGCAGTGTCGCCCCTTGGAGTGAGATCCCAGCAGCCCAGGCTCCGGTATTTACCTGAACCCAGCTCAGCGGTGATGTGCTTGCAACTGTCTGTGTGCAACTTTGTCTTTCATTTCTGCTTAATGATCACTTGACAATATAAACTAAGTATAATTTAGCATTTTTTGTTTTTCTTACTTGGTCTGGAACTTAAATTTCAAATTTATCTCTGAATGGAATGAAGTCCCAGCACCTGCATGGGTGAACAGGCATGAGATGTCACTTCCTCCAAGGAGCCCTCCCTGATTCACAAGTAGAAGTAGTCTCTGCTTGTTGAGAATTTCCACTACTTTTCTTGATCTTTTGTAAATCTATGCCTCATTTCCCACCTCTTGTTACTCCCAGTTACATCCCTTTTCCCTTCTAATTCTTAGGATTCTTGAGAACAAAGTTCGTGTCTTTTTAATATTTGTATCCTTGGATAGGTGTCGCACCTGCATGAAATGTGTCCTCAATAAAAATATGTTAAATTTATGCAACATTTATAGGTTTTTCATCTTTTACTTCCTGACATATTTGTAGTAGTTAAGATGTTTGATGCTCTTCTGTTAGAAGTCTTGTCACCTGGCCAAGGGGATTCACACTCCTCTGGATCTTTTCTGATGTCCCTGAGCCCCTGAGGAGAAACACAGTTTTGCCTGTGACCATTCCAGTTATTTGACTGCAGACACCCACTGGATTGGACCTGTTGCCTGATTCTTGGGGTTGATGGCAGGGGAGTGAGTGCTCTCTCCTGTCCTGGGTGATAAGGTGTGGGGTATAAAGCCTCAAGCAAGTAAAATGCGTTTTTCAGCACCAGAGAAGCATGCCTGAGGATGAACGCTGCATGCAAGAAGGCAGAGAAATTGTGTACATGAAATTTGCCAGGAGGGTACATCTGAAGCATTCTCACCACCAGAAAAATAAAGAAAAGGACAGAAAAAGAAACAAAACGGTCCAGAGGGAGGAATTAACATGGTGTAGTAGTGGGTGGATCCCAAGCTTGCTTAGACCTTCAAACACAGCTAGAAAAAATCAAATCATTCTGAATACCCAAGAAATCAGTCCAAGGACTGGCGGAACAAACTGCACAGCCAAAGGCAGAGAAGAGGCCACATCATGGAGGGTAGGAGGTGCAGAGACATGACTGGGGGGAGAAATGGTCAGGAGTGCTATCGAGGGGAGGGAGCCCTCATTGAAGACAGAGAGAGAGAGAGAGAGAGAGAGAGAGAGAGACAGAGAGAGAAGTGTGGAGGGGATTACACAAGGAAAACACTTCCCCAAAGCCAATTACCCCATCCCCCTTATGCACCTCCCTTCCAGCAACCCTCAGTTTGTTTCCTATAGTTAAGAGTCTCTTATGGTTTGCCTCCCTCTGTAATTTTTCTTATTTTATTTTTCCTTCCCTTCCCCTATGTTCCTTTGTTTTGTTTCTTAAATTCCAACCTGAGTGAAATCATATGGTATTTGATTTTCTCTTATTTCACTTAGCATAATACCCTCTAGTTCCATTCACATCATTGCAAATAGCAAGATTTCATTCTTTTTGATGGCTGAGTAATATTTCATTGTGTATGTATACCATTGTGTGTGTGTGTGTGTGTGTGTGTGTGTGTGTGTATATACATACATATATATATATATATATATATATATATATATATATATGTATATCTCCACTTCTTCCTTATCCATTCTTCTGTTGCTGGACATCTGGGCTCTTTCCATATTTTGGCTATTGTGGACATTGCTGCTATAAACTTTGTGGTGCATGTGTCCCTTTGAATCACTGTTTGCATCCTTTGGATAAATACCTAGTAGTGAAATTCCTGGGTCATAGGATAGCTCTATTTTTAACCTTTTTGAGGAACCTCCATATTGTTTTCCAGAGTGGCTGTACCAATTTGCATTCTCACCAACAGTGTAAGAGGGTTCCCTTCTCCGAATCCTCACCAACATCTGTTCATGTGTCTATTGGCCATTTGTATGTCTTCTTTGGAGAAATGTCTGTTCATGTCTTCCACCCATTTTTTGACTGCATTATTTTTTGGGGGGTATTGAGTTTGATAAGTTCTTTATAGATTTTGGATACTAGCCCTTTATCTGATAAGATATTTGCAAAGGTCTCTCCCAATCTGTAGGTTGCCTTTTAGTTGTGTTGACTATTTTCATTGCTGTGCCAAAGCGTTTTATCTTGGTGAAGTCCCAATAGTTCATTTTTGCTTTTCTTTCCCTTGCTTTTGGAGATATGTCTAGAAAGAAGTTTCTGTGGCCAAAGTCAAAGAGGTTGCTGTTGCTGTCTGTGTTCTCCTGTAGGATTATGATGGATTTCTGTCTCACATTTAGGTCTTTCATCCGTTTTGAGTTTTGTTTGTGTATAGTGTAAGTAAGTGGTCTGGTTTCATTCTTCTGCATGTGGCTATCCAATTTCCCCAATACCATTTGTTGAAGGGACTGATCTTCACCAAAGCAGCACAGAACATTCAATGGAAAGTATCTTTTAGATACAGCACAATGTCTGAGGTGACCTGTCCTAGGAGGGTATAATGGTTAGTAATTGGATGAATAGGAATAACAGCCTTGTTGATAGCTCCCGGGTCCTGTACCATTCTATATGAACCTT
The DNA here is from genome assembly GCA_028534135.1 of Potos flavus. Taxonomy (NCBI): domain Eukaryota; kingdom Metazoa; phylum Chordata; class Mammalia; order Carnivora; family Procyonidae; genus Potos; species Potos flavus. The sequence goes on from JAPYYM010002687.1 coordinate 5,535, forward strand.
TGGACTTTTTATTGCCAAGATGGGGGTATTTCAAAGCAGATCACAGGACTGCAAAAGTCCTGTCACTAAGAATTTTTGTATGAATGGCTGTAGTCCCTGTCTGGCTTCCAGATGTAAAGGTACTGGCATTTTCTGGGGGAAGAAATGAAGATCTTTAAGTTGTATCCTTACAGTATATATTGTTGATAGGAAATGCCCTGGAATGAAGGTGTCCCATACCTGAGGGGCACCTATGGAAAAATAGAGACCTTGTCGATTTTTGACATTCTAACAAATGTTGGTGAAGTTGTGGAGAAAGGGGAGCCCTCGTACACTGTTGGTGAGAATGCAAATGGGTGGAGCTACTTTGGAAAACAGTGTGGAGGTTCCTCAAAAAATTAAAAATAGAGTTATCCTATGACCCAGCAACTGAGTTACTGGATATTTACCCCAAAAATACAGATGTAGTGAAAAGAAGGCCCGTATTCACCCCAATGTTCATAGCAGCAATGTCCACAATAGTCAAAATGTGGAAAGAGCCAATACGCCCTTCAATAGATGAATGGATAAAGAAGATGTGGTCCATATGCATAACGAAATATTACTCAGCCATCAGAAAGGATGAATACCCAACTTTTTGGATGGGACTGGAGGAGATTATGCTAAGTGAAATAAGTCAAACAGAGAAAATCAATTATCATATGGTTTCAATTATTTGTGGAGCATAAGGAATAGCATTGAGGACATTAGGAGAAGGGAAAAATGAAGGAGGAGAAATCGGAGTGGGAGACGAACTATGTGAGACTATGGATTCTGGGAAACAAACCGAGAGTTTTAGAAAGGAGAGGGTTGGGGGGATGGGTGAGCCTGGTGATGGGTATCAAGGAGGGCACAGATTGCATGGAGCACTGGGTGTTATATGCAAACAATGAATCATGGAACACCACATCAAAAACAAATGATGTACTGTATAGTGACTAACATAACACAATGAAAAAATAGGTCAACACCTCTACATATATTAGTGAACTTTGCAAATTTCAGAGATAAAGACAAAATTCTGAAAGTAGCTTAGGACAAGAAGTCCTTAACCTACAAATGTAGAAACATAAGACTGGCAGCAGATCTGTCTGCCGAGACCTGGGAGGCCAGAAAGGACTGGCATGATATATTCAAGGTGCTGAAAGGGAAAAATATGTAGCCAAGAATACCCTATCTGGCAAGACTGTCATTCATAATAGAAGGAGACATAGAGAATTTCCCAGACAAACAAAAACTAAGGGAATTAGTGAACACTAAACCACCCCTGCAAGAAATATTAAAGGAGATCTTTGAGCAAGGAGATAGAGCAAAAGTAACAAAGACTAGAAAGAAACAGAGACAATCTACAGAAACAGTGAGTTTATAGGTAATACAATGGTACTAAATTTATATCTTTCAATAGTTATTCTGAATGTAAATGGGCAAATGTTCCAATCAAAAGACACAGGAAATCATAATGGATAAAAATTTTTAAAAAATCTATTGATAGTCCATCTACGAGAGACTCATTTTAGACTCTAAGACACCTCCAGATTGAAAGTGAGGGGGTGGAGAACCATGCTAATGGACATCAAAAGGAAGCTGGAATAGCGATCCTTAAGTCAGACAAACTAGCTTTTAAACCAAAGACTGTAATAAGAGATGAGGAAGGACACTATATCATAATAAAAAGGTCTATCCAACAAGAAGATCTAACAATTATAAATATTTATGCTCCTAACATGGGAGCAGCCAATTATATAAACCAATTACTAACAAAATAAAAAAAAAACATGGATAATAACACAATATATTAGGGGACTTTAACACCCCAGTCACAGCAATGGACAGATCATCCAAGCAGAAGATGAACAAGGAAACAATGGCTTTGAGTGACACAGTAGCCCAGATAGACTTCACAAATATATTCAGAGCATTTCATCCTAAAGTCATAGAATACAGATTCTTCTTGAGTGCACATGGAACATTCTCCAGAATAGATCACATACTGGGTCACAAATCACGTCTCAACCAGTATCAAAAGACAGAGATTATACCATGCATATTTTCAGACCCCAATGCTTTAAAACTTGAACTCAATCACAGGAGAAAATTTAGATGGAACACAACTACATGGAGGTTAAAGAACATCCTACTAAAGAGTAAATAGGTCAACCAAGAAATTAAAGAAGAATTTAAAAAATACATGGAAACAAATGAAAATGAAAACATGACAGCTCAGAACTTTTTGGACGCAGCAAAGGCGGTCCTAAGAGAGAAGTATATAACAATACAGGCCTTTCTCAAGAAATGAAAAAGTCTCAAATATAAAACCTAACCTTATACCTAAAGAAGCCAGAAAAAGAACAGCAAATAGAGCCTAAATTCAGCAGAAGAGAAATAATAAAGACTAGAGCAGAAATCAATGACATAGAAATCAAACTAACAGTAGAACAGATCAAACAAACAAGAAGCTGGATCTTTGAAAGAATTAATAGGATCGATAAATCCCTAGCCAAACTTACCAAAAAGAAAAGAGAAAGGACCCAGATAAATAAAATCATAAATGAAAGAGGAGAGATCATAACCAACAATGAAGAAATATTATATAAAAGAATAGTATGAGCAATTATGTGCCAACAAATTAGGCAATCTGGGGGAAATGGATGCATTCCTAGAAACATACAAACTACCAAAACTGAAACAGGAGGAAATAGAAAACCTGAACAGACCCATAACCAGCAAAGAAATCGAAGCAGTAATCCAAAATCTCCCAACAAACAAGAGTCCAGGGTCAGATGGCCTCCTAGTGGAATTCTACAAACATTTAAAGGATTAATACCTATCCTTCTGAAACTGTTTCATAAAATAGAAATGGAAGGAAAGTTTCCAAATTCATTCTATGAAGCCAGAATTACCTTGATCCCCAAACCTGGCAAAGACCCCATCAAAAAGGAGAATTACAGATCAATATCCCTGATGACCATTGTTGCAAAAGTCTCACGAAGATACTAGCCAATAGGATCCAACAGTACATTAAATGGATTATTCACCATGACCAAGGGGATTTACTCCTGGACTGGAAGGATGGTTTAACATCTGCAAATTGATCAATGTGATACATCACAGTAAAAAAAAAAAAAAAAAAAGAAAAGGACGAGAACCATGTGATTCTCTCAATGAATGCAGAAAAAGCATTTGACAAAATTCAGCATCCTTTCTTGATAAAAACTTTCTTCAGTATAGGTAGAGGGACCATACCTCAATATCATAAAAGCCATATATGAAAAACCTACAGCAAATATCATCCTCAATGGGGGAGAACTGAGAGCTTTTCCCCTAAGGTCAGGAAAATGACAGGAATGTCTACTCTCACCACTGTTGTTCAACATAGTGCTGGACGTCCTAGCCTCAGCGATCATGACAAAAAGAAATAAAAAGCACCCGAATTGGCAAACTTTCACTCTTCACAGAAGACATGATACTCTATGTTGAAAACCCAAAGACTCCACTCAAAAATTGCTAGAACTCATACAGGAATTTGGCAAAATTTTCAAAAAAAATCAATGCACAGAACTCAGTCACATTTCTATACACTAATGATGAGGCAGAAGTAAGACAAATCAAGGAGTTAATCCCATTTACAATTATATCAAAAACCATAAGATACCTAAGAATAAAACTAACCATAGGGATAAAGGATATGTACTCTGAAAACTATAGAACACTTATAAAAGAAATTGAGGAAGACACAAAGAAATGAAAAAACATTCCGTGCTCATGATTGTTTATGCTGCCCAAAGCAATCTACACATTCAAATGCGATCTCTATCAAAATATCATTGACACTTTTCACAGAGCTGGAACAAATAATCCTATAATTTGTATGGAACCAGAAAAGACCCCTAATAGCCAAAGAAATGTTGAAAAAGAAAACCAAAGTTGGTGTCATCACAATTCCAGACATCAAGCTGTATTAAAAAGCTGTAAGCATCAAGACAGTATGGTACTGGCACTAAAACAGACACATAGATACCATAGATCACTGGATAGATCACATCATAGATCAATGGAACAAAATAGAGAACCCAGAAATGAACCACAACTCTATGGTCAACTAATCTTTGACAAAGCAGGAAAGAATATCCGTTGGAAAAAATACAGTCTTTTCAACAAATGGTGTTGGGAAAATTGGACAGCCACATGCAGAAGAATGGAACTAGACCATTTTCTACCACCATACACAAAAATAAACTCAAAATGGATGAAAGACCTAAATATGAGAAAAGAATCCACCAAAATTCTAGAGAACACAGGCAGCAACCTCTTTGAACTTGGCTGCAGCAACTTCTTGCTAGACACAACTCCAAAGGCAAGAGAAACAAAAGCAAAAATGAACTACTGAGAATTCATCAAGATAAAAAGGTTTGGCACAGTAAAGGAAACAGTGAACAAAACTATCAGACAATCTGCTGAATATGAGTAGAGATTTCCTAATAATATATCTGGTAAAGGTTTAGTACCCCAAATACATGAAGAACTTGGAGAACTCAATATCAAAAGAACAAATAATCCAATTAAAAAATAGGTAGCAGACACGAGTAGGCATTTCTCTAAAGAAGACATCCAGATGGCCAACAGACAGAGGAAAAAATGCTCAACATCTCTCATCATCAGGGAAATGCAAATCAAAACCACAATGAGATATCACCTCACACCTGTCACATTGGCTAAATTCAAAAACACACAAGAAACAAGTGTTGTAGAGGAAGTGGAGTAAAAAGAACTCTTGTACACTTGGTGAGAATGCAAATTGGTGCAGCCATGGCGGAAAATAGTATGAAGATTCCTCAAAAAATTAAAAAGAGATTTACCACATGATCCAGTAATTCCAATATTGGATATTTATCCAAAGATCGTGAAAACACTAAAATGAAAAGACACATGCCCCCCGATGTTTACTGTAGCATTATTTATAATAGTCCATGTATGGAAGAAGCCCTCTATCCATAGATAGAGGAATACAGAAAAAAAATGTACCTACAATGGATTATTACTCGGCCATAAAAATTACCAAAATCTTCCCATTTGCAGCAACATGGATGGAGCTAGAGTATGATAAGTGAAATAATCACTCAGAGAAAGACAAATACCATATGATTTCTTCATGTGTGGAAGTCAAGAAACTAACAAAATGAACCAAAAAAAAAAGTGACCAAGATAAAAACAAGACTCTTATCTATAGAAAACACACTACTGGTTCCCAGAGGGGAGATGGATGGGGGTTAGGATTACACTTATACTGATGAGAAGTGAGTAATGTATAGGATTGTAGAATCCCTATGCTCTTCCCCTGAAACTTATATGATACTGTATGTTAACTGTACTGGAACTTAAAATAAACCAAAGAAAAAGTAACTCAGTACCCCAAAATGTATGGTTCTTTTCTTTCCAGGTAGACTTAAAAGCTCCTTGATAATGTGATTGCACGGCGAACGCTGTATTTTCATGAGTGTAGCACAGTTCTTGAATCCAGGCAGGTGCTAAGTGACCATTTGGTGAGCGAATACATATTAATGCAAGTTAGATGGAGAGGGTATTCTTCAGATGTTTCAGTGTCCCATGGTCTCTGTGATGGCTACTGGTTGTCCCCTAAGAATAATGGTGGACTGCTGGTTGCTGAGACAGTCACACAGGCAATCATGGCGGAATCTGGACAAGCGAATAGAGAAACTGTTAAAAAAGAAACCCGTAGGCCCCAGATGTCACCTCAGGCCAGGTCAAGTCCCCAAACCTTACTTAATCCTTAACCTAACTACAGTTCCCAACTCCCCTAGAAATGTTCACCCATCAGTGAGAATTCTCTGGTCCGCACCAGGGAGGTACTCTGTCACATGGACCCTCTCCATTCCCCAGGGATGGGAGGCCACCTGCATGGTAAGACCCTCTTTACTCTCCCGATTAAGGGAAAATAACCTTTGCTGAAATGCTCCTTTTTCTTCTTTCGTCAACTTCCTTCCTATAAAATCTTCCCATTTATACATCTCTTCAGAGCTCCCCTCTACCTGCCAGATGGGGTGTTGCGCCATTCTTGAATCACTTAATAAAAACAACTGGATATTCAAATTTACCTGGCTGATTTTGTTTTTTTAACACAAGCAGGGAGAAGTCAGAGATGTGAATGAGCTGCAGTGGGGAATGACAGGAGACAAAAAACATGGGGGGTGTCACAGCAGAGAGACAGAGCGACAGCAGGGTCCAGGGCTGGGTGCCGGGAGCCATGTTTCACCGTGGGTTACTGTCTGGCTGAGAAGGAAAGGCACGAGGGGTGGGGCGACTTCTCCATGCCACACAGGACTGGTTCCGGAGCAGCTGAACGAGGGGACGGGAGCAGGATGGAAGCTGGTGACGGGGAGAAGCTGGATGCCAGAGAGGAGGGTCAGACCAGGAGGGGAAGCGAG
>JAPYYM010002688.1:0-11994 GCA_028534135.1 Potos flavus
GAGGGCAGATCCCTGGTGCTGCCCGGGCTCCGAGTCTCAAGAGGTCTAGACGCCTGGACCTGTGTTTTGAGTCTGTTTGATGGAGTACAAGACTGTGGGCACAGCGCAAAGATGAATAAGGCAGAGTGCGGTTGATGGGACCCATCGGGAGAGTTGGGGGCAGAGCTCAAACCCAGGGGCTGGGAAGTGGACCCAGCCCGGCAGGGGACTGAAGAGTGCTTCTGCTCCCCAGACGATAAACAGCCTCAAGTTCACAGGCTGCAAGCACTGCATGCCTTTCATATCTCTAGAGTGATTCTGGGGCAAAATTCACTTCCATTGCAAGCAGGTGCACAGAGGCTTTGGGGCTCGAAGGCATCCCCAGCCCCGGGCAGTGATTTGCTTCATTGCTGACCGGGGCAGCCCCGGCTGTGTAAGTGAATTGGTGGGCATCTGCACCGCAGTCCGCTGCCCTTTGTGGAGGGTCTAAACCTCCAGGGCCTGACCTGAGGCTGGGGCTCCCTCCCCCGGCATCCACACTGCTCGGGCACCTGCTGGCCGTGGTTTGTAATCCGGTGTTTTCTGGGACGTGTTTCTGAAACACAGTCTCTGGGTGTCTTCTGCCTTCAGGGGCAAGGATGGCTTTTCTTCCCATGTGTGTGCTAAGGTTAATGTGAGCTCTGACCGAGGGATGGTGTGTGTGTGTGTGTGTGTGTGTGTGTGTGTGTGTGTGTGTGTGTGTGGAGAGAGAGAGAGAGAGATGATAGAGACATGGATATGAATTAGATTACGTAGATGATAGATAATAGATAGGAAGGTAGATTAGATGGGTGGATAGAGGATAGATATCATCTCTTTATATCTATCATCCATCCATGCATCCATCCATCCCTGTATTTGTCTATATATCTATGTATCTGTCTGTCCATCCATCCATCCATCCATCCATCCATCCATCCATCCATCCATCCTATCTATCTATCTATCTATCTATCTATCTATCTATCTATCTATCCATCCATCTCTGTATCTGCCTATATATCTATGTATCTATCCATCCATCCATCCATTCATCCATCCATCCATTCTTTCTTTCTTTCTATCTCTCTATCTATCCATCCATCCATCTATCCATCCCTGAATCTGTCTATATATCTATGTGTCTGTCAATCCATCCATCCATCCCTCCATCCCAATATCTATCTATTTATCTAACTATTCATCCATCCATCACCTATCTACCTATGTATCTAGTACTTACCTCTCATATGTATTATCTATCTGTCCATCCATCCATCCATCACCTATCTATCAATATATCATCTATTGATTTACCATTTAGTATATAAGGCTCTCTCTGTTTATAGGTGATATAGAAAGATATGGGTGTGTGTGTGTGTTGTGTTCAGCATTTTAAATATATATAATATATAAATACATCTGCGGGTTCAGAATTATAAATAAATATAATATATACGTGAGGTTCAGGATTTTTAATATATATATCAGTATATGGACAGGTTCAGAGTTTTAAGTGGAACGGATGGGAAGGTATGTTGGAAATTCCAAGGGAATTTCCCCGGGGCCAGTTTCAGAATTCAAAAGCGATTTCAGAAGAGCTGGGACCTCACAGATCAAACAGCCAGCAGAAGGGCCCACTCGTGCACGACCGCAGCATCTGGCCCAGCGCGGTGCAGGTGGAATGCTGACTTGGGCACGAAATATCAATAACCGTTTCACGGAAACATTTTCAGGGTCTTAAACAACTGACTTATTCATATGGGGGCATAATTCCCGTTATTTTCCATTTATGAAGGTTCTTGCTTGGAGCCACTGATATGTCTCTCTCTCCTGTTATCATGCAAAACCAGTTTTCAAAACCTGTTCATCAGCAGATTACAGTAGATACTTATTTCCCTTCCCCTTGTGTGCTTTCAACCATGTTCAGAAGAGTCATGGGTACGTGTTGATCCTTTCAATCATCGTTTAGGGGTGAATCATCGAGCCACCTGGTTTCTTTGGGTTTTCAACTTGTCGGGACTCCGTCTTCTGACGGTTATGATTGCTCTCTATCATTCTGTGACGCCAGGCGGACTTTGGGGAGGTCCCCTCCTCCCGTGCCCAAGTCCAGGTCCTCTTGCAGCCAGCTAAACTCCCAGGGACGTGTGCCTGTCAAAAATGCTCAATTCAACCTCTGGGGGTCTACTGTTTCTCACGCCGGGTTTATGGAAGGAGAGTAAACTGTCATTTTTAAGTATATACTTGTGTGCATTTTGGTAACAAATGTATAGGGCCGCGTGACCACCACGATGGAAAGACGGACTATTTCTTTTTTAATTTTCCTCCGCTAATTGTGTTGCTTGGGACGCGCAGTCTAATCCTGCACAGATAGGGATGAGAGTGTGGGCCTCCTTACCCGGCTCCTGACCCTATAAGGAAAGCTTCCAAGCTTCCCTGCTCCCCCCATAAATATACTAGCTGCCAGTTTTTGCAGAACCTCTTTGTGAGGTGATAGAAGATTTCTCTATTCCTAGTTTGAGAAAACAGTATATATATTTTGTAACATAAATGAATGGTGACATTTCTCAGATGTCTTTTTTTTTGCATCTATTGAGATCTATGTTTTTAAAAAAATGCTTTATTTAAATTCATTTGAGTTAACATATAACGTATTATTAGTTTCAGGGGTGGAATTCAGTGATTCATCGGTTGCATGTAACACCCAGTGCTCATCACATCACATGCGCTCCTTAATGCCCATCGCCCAGATTCCATGCTTTTGTCATTTTTTTGGTTCTGCTGTCCTGGTACGTTACTTTGATTTACTTCCAATACTCAGCCTACACCTTATTTCTGGGTGATGATCCTTCCTCCTTACGCTCCTGGTTATGAAAATAATTCCCTTGGTGCTGATGGTTTTGTTTGCCTTGCATATTAGGAACCCGTACCCGGATTTAAGAAACACACTGAGACATATCCGGAAATGAAAACTCTTGGCGGAAGCCGCTGATCCTCAAATATCCCCAAATTCTTCCACAAAGAATTGAGAAGCATTTCCTTTACTTCTGTTTTCTCAAAGTGTTCACCATATATATTGGGCAGAATTTGCCTGTAAAGTCATTTGTGCTGGTGGTTTTCTTTGCCTAAAGTATTTAGCTACAAATTCAATTATGTTAGTCAATATCTGACAATTACCTTTACTTATTTCTTCTTGAGTGAACTTTGGCAATTTGTGTCATTTGAGGAATTTGGCCGTATAATCTAAATAGTCATGTTGGTTGACATGAGTGCTTTTGTAATATCTCCTGGTTAATCTTCTAACACAATCAATAGGGTCTTAGCCTTGTCCTGCCTTCTTCATTCCCAATATGGTTAAGCTATTTATTCTTTTATTTTCTTGATTAGTTTGGGTAGAGGTTTGTAAATTTTATGGAGAAGTCGGAGAGCCAACTTTTGGCTCAATTGATTATCTCTATGGCTTCTGTGTTTTCAATTACACTGATTTATGCTCTTTCGTATTTCCTTTCTTCTGCATGCTGTTTAGTCTGCTTTTCTTCATGTAGTTTCTTAAGAAGGTGAGAGTGTAAAATACTGATTCAAGACCCTTCTTTCCTTGTAAGGATTGGAGGCTGCATACAAGTCCTTCAACCACTGCTTACGGTGCTTCCATACATTGTCGTGTTATATTTCCATATTCATCCAGCTCTTAATATTTCCTGCTTTGCTTTGTCATTTCTCTTTGTCCATGGATTATTTTGAAGTGTGCTGTTGAGTTGACCAATACTCGGCTTTGTAGATAACTTCCAATTATTGATTTCCACTTTAGTCCTGTCCTGGTCTGAGGACATACCTTGCAAAATTCCAATTCTTTAAGATTCATTGGATTTTGCTTCATGGCTCAGAACTGGGTCGACCTCAGGGAACCGAAGTTTCAGGGACACTTGGAAAGAATGCTCTTCTGTTCTTGTTGGGTGCCATGACTTGTACACATCAGCTGGGTCAAGTTGGTTGTGGTGGTTGTCGCATAAGGTGTGGCGTCTTCGTGCCCATACCAATATGGCAGGTCTTTAGAATGTGGCGCTTAGTGAATGAGGAGAGAAAGAGTAACAGATGGATACGAAGGACATAATCCCCTTCCTGGGCCCTAACACCCATTCCTGAACCCCAAAACCCACAAGCCTGTTAACCAGCACAGCTCAGTTTCAAAGGACACAAAAAATTGCACAGTGGACCCACTCCAATGGCAACCCATTGGGGGAGGGTGGAATGGGGTCAGAGAGGCACATTAGCTTGAAAGAGTGAAGCAAGAAGGTGGCCTTCCGCAAATCGGGGATGCCGCTGTGTTCCACTGAAGTACATGCTCAGCTTGATCTAACCAAGAGTCCCACACCCCCGTGATGACGTTTCTCATGTGTGGAATTCGTGGGGTGAGTCTTGGGAGGGTGATACAGAACACGGGTCTCCCCAGATATTTTTGTCTTTGGAAACTCCTCTTCCCCTTTCTTACCCATCAGTAGGACACGGGTCTGATTCACTAACCGCCAATGCGAACACTCTGCAGGAATGGGAACGCAAAGTTATTCCGGTCAATGGGATACTCACGTGCACCTGTCACGTCTGATTGGAAATACATAGAAATGAACTACACATGACCCCAACATGGGGTCTATGTTGCTCACATCTGGGTGGTAAGCATGAGGCTGTCTCGTGTGGCCATCTGTGTTCCTGTTGCGTGTTTAGTTTTTGTGCCGGTAAAGTAAGATGGTGGACCTTCGTCATCATTTCAAGAGTAGATGATGCAATTTTTTTTTTTTTTTTGGCTAAACTATTCATTTCAGCAGATTGGCATTTCCCATTTCACAAAAACGACATGTCCACAGCTTTTTCATCCTAAGAGCATATGGTGTGTGCTGTGAACTGAGGTCCCTCCTACCTCCACATTCATAATTTTAATCCTTAGGGCAACTGTATGTGGAGAGAAGGCTTTTAGGAGGTAATTAAATTTCCATGAGGTCATAAGGCTGAGGACCCTCATCCCATAGGACAGGTGTCCTTATAAGAAGAAGAAAAAGCAGGAAGAGGAAGAGAAGAAAGAGGAGGAGGAGGAGAGGAGGAGGAGAAGGAAGAAGAAGGAGAAGGAGAAGAAGAGATTTCCTCTCTCTCTCTGCACATGCTCCTGAGAAAAGCCATGTAAGGACTGCAAGTCAGGAAGGCAGTTTTCATGCCTGGATCCCAGACTTCCAGCCCCCAGGACTGTGGAGAAAAGTGTCTTTTGTTTAAGCCGCCCCTAGGGACCGTGGCATTTCATGACAGACACCCCCAGCTGGCTAAGATGCTGTCTTAAGGAGGCACGTAGGGGGAAAAATGTGCTTATCCAGATTCTGAGGGAAACGTCTCTTTCTGCAATTTTGCGTAAAACTAGTTGGGGAGGGCACATCCCTATTCCAAACCCTGAACCCCGAGTGACCCCAAGACGGAGCCCCGGCCGGGGATGCTGGCTCAGGGTCACCAGAACCTTAACAACAGAGTTCAAAGTGAGGACGCGCCCCTTTCACACTGTGTGAACCGTGGGACATTTCTACATTTTCATTTCTCCGTTCCATGTGTTTATAACCGTGAGCTGGAAACATGCCTTCAAATTCCAGGGAAAACACAGAATCCAGAAGTTTAAGGAGAGAGAGGGAAGCTTTCGCTTTCTCTCATCCTCTTGGGAGATAAAGGCATTTTCCACGGTCTTTCCAGCAAACTTATCTTCCCTGAAACATATTGCTGCCATGCTTTTCCGGGGCCTGTGCTCGTGACTCAGACGCCTTGCCCAGTGCCGAACACCCAATTAATATTTTCCAAGTGCCTCGTGAGCGGTGAGCCGGCCACCCGGCACGACCCTTTGGGCAGGTGTCCAGAGCCACGTGCGATGTGCGTCGTCCTCGTCTGGAGACTCCTCGAGGCTCCTGAGACACGTTTCCAGCGTTCGGAGACCCTGCTCCTTCTCGTCCTTCTCATTTCCCATCAGGTCCAGAGCATGAGACGTGTGGCTTCACTGGGCGAATAAATCCATTTCTGCTGCTCAGAGTTTGTCCGTTTTTGAAAGACAGCACTGGGGTGCTTTCCTTGCTGACGCTGCCGGAGAAAGCAGCACCGTTTTGGGGCTGGTCCCAGAGATTCTTGATTTCCTGCGGGACGACCCACGCATCGGAAGGCGGAAGGAAAATGTGACGTGTATGTTGGGCGTCAGAGTCAAGCTTCTCCGGACTCACCTTCCTCGCCTGCTTAGGTGTGTGTGAAGTGAACGGGGGCGAATCTGATGCCAGGAGCTAGCCCCAGACTTAGGAGGGTTGCCCACAGCTGTTGCACCCCGTTGTTAAGGTGCCATAGTTTCAGAGCCGGGGGGCCTTCTGATGCCTCTGCTGCAAGTCTTCTGTTCTCCAGAGTTCACACGCCGGCCTCCAGCATCTTCCCACCCTGGCTCATCCCTGCCGAAGAGGTGGGGATGCTCCAAGTGGGGGCCAATGAAATCCCCGATAAAAAAGACAGGTCTAAGCCAGTAGTTCTCCCTCTGGGGCAACTCTGCACCCCAGGGGACCCCTGGCCATGTGTGGGGACATTTCTGGCTGTCACGACTCAGGGTGGAAGGTGATACTGGCGTCCGCTGGATTGGGACCAGGGATGCTGCTCAATGCCCTATAGTGCGCAGGATGGCCCCAGAGGGCATAGAATGAGCCAGCCCCAAATGTCGGTTGTGCAGAGGTCGAGAAACTGAGGAAGCTAAGGACTGATTGCTCAGGCTGCCCAGCAGACCTTCTGAGAATTTCTCTTCTGGGAATTTGTATTAGTCTGGGTTCTACCAGAAAAACAGACATATATATATATGGTTATATATACAGTTATACATATATTTATGTGGTTATATATAGTTATATATAGTTATATATGTTACATGCATGGTTATATATAGTTATATAGTTATAATTATATAGTTATGTATGCTTATGTAGTGACATATATAGCTACATATATGTGATATGTATATTACTATTATATATAGTAATATACATGGTTATATAGATTATATATTTAAAGTTATATATAGTTATATAGTTATTATATAGTTATGTAGTTATATATAGTTATATCTATGATATATATAGTTACACATATGTTATACACATAGTTATGTAGTTATATATAGTTATATGTATATATAGTTACATGTATAGCTACGTATAGTTACATATGGTTATATATAGTGATATGTAATACAGGTACATATAATACATACAGTTACATATAGCATTGTATATATTACATAATACATAATGTATTAATATATATTTTATATGTAACTGAATAGAAAGTGATTTATTTATTTTTAATTGAAATATAGGTAGCGAATAATGAAAATGTACTTGCGTGCATTAAATGTATTGTGTGCCTTTAAGATGAGCAACATGTGGGTGTGACCCATTAATATATCGTAAGAGGATTGCCATTGTAGCAATAGCACATCTGTCACATTGCAGGATTATCCTTTCTCTTTCGCTGTGGAAATAATGAAGATCTAGTCTCTTAGCAAGTTGGAGGATTATAATGCAATATTGTTGTCTATATTCACTAGGCTGTGCATTAGGTCTTCAGAATTTGTCTACAAGTTGCAGTAAGAGATGTATGAAGATATTTATTTAGCTCATGCAGCTGTGGGGGCTGACAACTCTGAAAGCTTCGGGGCAGGTGGGAAGGCTGGAAGCTCAAATAGTGGTTGATGCTGCAGAAATGAGGCAGAATTCCTTTTGCCCTGAGGGAAGCCTCAGGGAAGTCTTTGCTTCGAACATCTTCAACTGATTGGACGAGGCCCACCCACACCATGGAGGCTGATCTCCTTTACTTGAAGTCAGCTTCTTGTGGATATCAGTCACATTTACAAAATACCTCACAGCAACACCTAGACCTGTGTTTGATGAAACACCTGGGACCATGGTCAAGATAAGTAAACATATAGTGAGACCAGCCCTTTTCTTCCTGGTGGCAGAACATGAGCCTGGAGCAGGGCGTGGGGCAGCTATATGCCCTTGATGGATGGCGTACAACTGCTTCAGTGGATGAACGCGTTTGTAGGAAGATCATCCTACAACAAACTTGTAGGAAGAGGCACAAATGAGGGAGGTGAGATCCTGGCCTTCGGGCACCCTAAGAAAACTTCATTCTCTGCCCTGTAGCCATTTGGCTATGGAAGCCAAAACATGGCTTTCTTTCATCAGAACCTCGGATGGGGTCTTATTAGAAAATTGGGAACTTGCAGGTGTGAGTAAGTGAAGGATCTGAGATGAGCTCATCCTGGATCAGGGTGGCCCTAAATTCAATAACATGTGTCCTTATAAGGGACAGGAGACACAGACACAGAGGAGAAGCCACTTGAGGACAGAGGCAGAGATGGGAGGGACGCGGCCACCAGCCCAGGGACGCCTGGAGCCCAGAAGCTGGAAGAGGCAGGAAGGACCCTGTCCTGGAGCCTCGGAGGGAGCACGGCCCTGCCCCACCTGGATCTCGGACAGCTGGTCTCCAGAGCTGGGAGAGAACCTCTGCTGCTATAAACCGTGGAGACAGGGTAATAAGTCCTCTCTTGAGTAGAATCGACAGTGAGAATGACTCCCAGCGTCAGGCACCTGCTGGAACGGGTGGGGAGCAGTCCTGGGCACCATCTTCTGAGGTCACCAACCATCATCCCCATTCTATCTGCTGCAGGTGAGAATAAACATTGATGTCGTACTTGCCATTTCCTGAATCTTGAGGAAGAACTCCTTATCCCTCAGGCCACGCTCTATGCTGTCATTTCAGTTGGTGTATTGCTCTGTAATTTGCAATGATCCACTTGTACTCTCACTGGCCACAATTTAATCTTGAGTTTTCAGGATCACCCTCCATATCACGACCTTGGTGGACCATTTCTTACTGACCTAGAGACTGCAGTTCTGGGCCATACATTTCCATAGCCTGCCCAGAATCTAAGGATGAAAATCTTGGAGCTAAATTTTAGGAATTGGCTGTGCCATTTCAAAGGGAAACATTTTATGTGTCGGGGTGTCTCAGCCTCTGCACTGTGGGTGTCCTGGGCTGGACGACTCTCTGACGTGGGGCGTCCTGTGCACAGTACACAGGACGCCCCACATCAGAGCCTGATACATAAGATTTTGAGGATCCACACTCAGGACCCCCAAATTGGCTGGGAGAGCTTCACAGATGGGACAACCTCACCAGCAGCAGTGGGACAGTGCCCGGATCTTGTCCCCTCGCTTGCTGGGTTTGGAGAGTGATCGTTTCACATGGAAACTCCTGCCGCCACCACTTCCCCATGACTCCCTGTTTGCAACAAGCAGGGGGACAGGTGGATGGTGTCGGTGTGGGGCTGCACTTGGAGCCCCTCATGCAGCTTGAAGCCGCACAGATGAGAGAGAGAGAGAGAGCCCTCTTTCTGAACAACACGGGTGAGTTCCTGAGCCTGGTATTTGTGGTCAGGCTCATCTGCATTTTTTCAATTATGGGGAAACCCATCAGGGGAACCCAGAGGGATTTAAATAATTAACAAACCGAGACACAGGCAGAGCCAGGCCTGGCAGGAATCATAATGCTTGGATGAACTGTGCAATTAATACATTTCTCACCAGGCTGTGGTGTGCCAGGGAAACACAGTGTCACTTGTCTGTCATGGGCTTGGCTGAAATGGTTTATTTGCATATCAGATGGTATTGCAGGAAAATTAAATTTAGGGAAGTTTGCCCTGAATTTGTATTATTAAACGGCACTTGTGGATGGCCCCACCCTGGTGAAAACAGGTATAAAAAAAGGTAAGATGGAAATAATTGAAAGTAGGGACTTTAACAGATAATTGCACCGCCGTGTTCACAGCAGCCAAGAGGTGGGAGCAACCCAAGTTGGATGGATGGATGGATGGATGGATGGATGGATGGATGGACAGATGGACAGATGGATGGATGATTGGCTGGCTGGCTGGATAGACAGATGGTAGATGGATGGGTGGATGGATCGATGGGTTTGAGGATGGACAGGTGGATGGATGGATGAGTGGATGGATGAATGGATGGATGGATGGATGGACAGGTGGATGGATGGATGAGTGGATGGACAGATGGACAGATGGATGGACAGGTGGATGGATGGTTGGCTGGCTGGCTGGCTGGATAGACAGATGGGTAGATGGATGGGTGGATGGATAGATGGGTTCGAGGATGGACAGGTGGATGGGTGGACAGGTGGATAGACAGAACATGGTCCATACACACGGTGGAATATCACTCAGCCTTGAAAAGGAAGGATGTTCTGCACCTGCTATGACGTGGCTGGACCTTGAGAACATAAGCCAGACACAGAAGGACAAATCCCATGTGGTTCCGTACATATGGGGTCCCTAGAGGAGTCCCATCCATAGAGACAAAGAGTAGATGGTGGGGCCAAGGGCTAGGGATGGACATGGGGAGTTAGTGTTTCATGGGGACAGAGCTTCAGTTTGGGATGATGGAAAGTTCTAGAGATGATGGTGGGGATGCCGGCAAAGTAACGTGAATGTTCCCCTGGGAGGATGCAAATAGCCATTTCAATAAAACTTCCATGGGCCAGCAGGCATAAGCAGGCACCATGCCCAGTCCCCATGATAATGAGGTTATTCAGCTATGGGACCTTATCCGCAGGAGCAGAGGAGGGAGAACTTGAGGTTTGAGGTAATGGAGATCTGATATTTCCAGGTGTCAGGAAGTATGTGACACTGGGTCTTAATTTTGTGTCCCTTGCACCAACATCCCTGTGGCACCAATCACAGATGGGGAGGATGAGATTCAGGAGGGCGGTGGGCCATGTGAACTGTGGGAGGACACCCTTGTGGGAGACTATTCGAACACCAGACTTGTGTGATTTGATGAGCTATGGATGCAGCAGGAAGTAGAAACCGTATGAGTGATGAGGGGCCCATCAGTCGCGGCCTGGGGCAGAGAGTCTCATCCACTAGCGGTGAGAGATGCATGCCAGGAACAACCTCCCCGTGCAGAATAGAGCAGGGCACAGCACAGTGGAGGGGAGGATTCTCTGAGACGTAAGGAGGTCGACATCATCTGCAGAAGCAGATTATCCAGTGACACTGCTGGTGTTAGGTTGGCACCACTAGGCAGGTGTATCAAACTGGGTTCATTCTCGATTGAATGGCCTTCAGACGTGAGGGCTGGACCCGGCTGGTCGGCTGGCAGCTGGCACATTTGCCGAGACCCGTTGTCACTGATTCATGAGACAGGGTTTCGATCTGCCCTGGTGGCTTCTTGTCACGTGGCACAGAATAATCCACATTCTTCTAGATTTGTGCGAACTGTCTGTGCCACCTGGAAAGCTAATAGTTTGGGAAATGGGACGGATACCCATGTTTATGGAGAGAGAGAAGACAGGAAAGGTAATAGGCAGAGGAGTCTGTCCAGGAGCTTTCGGTTTTGGGTTGGTTGACTCTCACGTATTTATGGGACATCAGACCTGGCAATCTATAGGGGAACCCACTAGGACATGGGATTTAAAAGTAGTTGGTAAACTGAGGGTAGCGTACACGGTTGGCAAGGGGATGTCCCACGGGCCGTGTAAACAGTGAGAAACATTTTAATGGGAAAAAGAAATCCTTGAAATGGAAAACAAAAAAATAGTGCTTGGGCCAAGGAGGAGGAAGGGAAAGTTTAATATTTTTAGTATTAAGTCAATGTGCAGTGTTATTTCTGAATCCTCTGTGTGTCCCCATGTCATCCCCCTGAGCGGAAGGAGGGTCAGTGTTGACTCCCCACAGTCCCTCGGTTCTGGGCAGACCTGCCAGATCTGTGTCTGATTTGTGGGGTTGGCTTTATGGCAGGAGAAAATAGGAGAAAGCCCTCAGAGGAGGTAAGGTTGGGGGGTGTGTGTAGAAAGATACTGGCCCGCAGCAAGTACCTTTCCCGGAGGCACAGGGAATACAGTAGCACATCAGCTTTGCTGCTTGCT
>JAPYYM010002689.1:0-11993 GCA_028534135.1 Potos flavus
GGGCCACGCTCCCGACGTTCCTTCCTCTGGTGTCAAAGCACCAGCTCCTTTTCCCGATAGAAATGTGCCCTGTCCCCACGCAAGCGAAGGAAGTAGATCCCAGAGCAAATGTTTCCACACGCACACGGAATTTACCCTGAACTTTAAACAGTCACTCTGTCGTTCGGGATGCTTCGGGAACACCTGCTGTGTGTCGGGCAGTGAGCTGGGGGCCCGAGAGAGGCGAGCAGAGGGAGGCCCTGGCAAACGGGCAGGCCCAGGCCCCGCCCCGGGTCCGCTGCCCGCGGCACGGACGGGACCCCCGGGAACTCTGAAGCCCGTGCTTTCAAGTTAACACAGAACTGCCAACTCGCATCACCCAAGGCTGTTGTAAACCCTCAACTTCTGGGCCAGGGGGACGCTCTGCACCACTCATTCCCGAACTCTTGGCAAGGGACCAGCTCAGATTGCTTACTGGTTTTAAAAATTTCTGGCCTATTAGTTTTATAAATTACAATAAAAATGAATCACTAGGAAAATCGAACTACAAAGAAAAAAAAAAAGAGCATACAAAAATGCACACCAGGGTTTTACTATTACATTCACTTACCTGGAATCACTCCGTCAAATTACTATAAAACTTTCCGAAAGCTATGAGTCTGGTTCTGTGCGGAACGTGTGACACGCCAGTCCCAAAGCGCTCGCAGACAGCCCTTGGGGGGGGCGCGTCACCTGCTAAGTGGCCCCACTCTAGACTCCAAAAGAGGATTGATTTGTGGATCAATGTACGTCTAAAAACAGGGGAGTAGGAAGCTTAATTTTAATTGCCAGCAATGAAGTGGAAGGAAGCCAGACCCATAATAAGCACGTAGCAAATGTCTGCTGGATGAATGAATAAACAGGTAAATGAGCTGTCGTTGGCAGCCGGGGTAGAGAGGAGAGGAGGGAGGGAAGGAGGCATTGGGAAAGGCGAGGATGCCCGACACACACTCGTGGGGGTGCAGACACCGTGCCTTCAGGTAATAAAATGAAGACACAAACATCGAGAACATTCAGAGATGAATCCAGTGAAATGTGCAGACTCACTGCATCCGGAGGGAAGTGAACGGCATCCCAACAAGACTGGGAAAAACGGGCACGAGGCTCACGGCGTTCTCTATCGACAGCGAGCCGAACCGTGGGATGAGGCCGCCCATCCTGATTTCACCAGGACGAGCACCGCGTTCAGAACGAGAAACCCAGCGGCCCCCAAACACTCAGTTCAGGCGGCACCGTTTTGCGGAGGTTTTGACGGAGGGAGCAGACGTGGGCAGGCGTGAGAGCGGCAAGGATCTGGAAATGCGGTGACGGAGATCAGTGCTCGCAGGGGTGCAGGCGGGAGAGCGGGGAAGGGGCTCTCCTCTGACACTCCTTGTTCATGTCACGTGGAGAAGGGACTAGGTCTGCGTTCCTGATGGCAGAGGGAGAAGGGAAGGCTGCACATACCTAACCTGCAGTGAGGTTTTAATATCAGTAGAAGCAAACACATTTTCATCATAAAATTGGTCTACGACTAAAGTGAAGCATCATCTTTGGAAGTGGCGAGCTTTTCCCCATCACTTTGTATTCAAGGTAAATTGGTTGAACCCATATCAGAATGTTGTAGAGAAGGACCCTACAGCGAGCAGAAACCAGGATACCCGTTAGGAAGTTCTCCATGGTGGAGGTCAATCCTCCATTAAAGAAATATTTACTGAGCGGAGATGGGTCTTTCCTGCAGGGAGAGGGAGTGGAAGAGCCGCTTGCCTCCGAGCCTGTGGGAAGCTCAGGGGATAGCATGGATTTGTTTGATGCCAAGTTTTTGAACAACCTTCTCCCTCGGTGGCAAGTGAAAGTGACTGTAGGTGTGTCCAGGGAATGAGGAGCCTCTGAGGACACGGGCTGTTGACAGACATTCCCCAGACGGTAACCAGCAGTGTCGTTGACCCCATAGTTTCCCCGTGGCCAAGCCAGCCAGACGTCACTTACGCCCGTGTTCCTGTTGTGCACGTGTTCGCACACCAAGATTCGGAACGGGGAAGTAGCATCTTTGTTATGGGGCAAGAGCTGAGAGGGGACAACTGTAAACGAGCATTTCACTGACAAAACCAACCCACCTGAGAGAATTCAAAAATGACAAATACAAAGTCAGATGTGAAAGGGAATATTTGGAACACATAAAGAATCAGCAAATCTAATTTTTTTAAAGTGACCAATACTCAACCCTCCAGAAAAAGAATATAATATTTTTATTAATAAACTACCTGACGCATTTCCAATTCTGCTCTTCACACCTTTTTCCTAAATGTTCTTTGATCCCTTCTTCACGTGGCAATAAATTATAACTATTTCTCTCTAAAGAAAATAGATAATTTCGTCTTTCCTCTAGCACCATCAGTCAAAATGGATTTTTATTAGTATCGATCAGTGGGAAAGTTTCTTTCCTCTTCATAACTTGCCGAAGACCGTAGTATCTCGAGGTATAGCAAATCATTCAGGACTCCGCTGAAGCAAGGAGGAAGAAATCTGGTCCTATTTACTAATACGTCAAAATCCAAAGTACCTTCAGGTGGATAAGCGGCATTTCTAATGCAGACGGAGCAGAGCTCTTGAGGTCCACTGCGAAGAATCTGTCGCTTGAAGTCTAGTCGGTCACCGGGCTGCCATCAGCGACCCGGCGAACGGCATGGGGCCAGCAGGTCCAGACCGGAGGAGAAGGCTGCAGCTGGCCCTGAGCTCCGCGCTTGAACAATGGTGGTGGGAAATCGGGCCACGTGCGACACCGGCCAGAGCAGCTGCCACGGTTGGGCTCAGATGCCCGTGCCCTCCCCAAAGCCTCTGCTGGGGAGCTGGGGGCTTATCTGAGGCCCGTATTTTTTTATGACATTACTTCCTCAGTGGAGCTGCCAAGTGCAGAAAGTTTGGATTCTCATCATTTATGCGAATACCTCATTTCACCCTTTGCTTAGAATCTTCGAGCACGAGTTACATTTGAGGGCTTCCGACGGTGGGACCAGAGTTCCAAGCGTGCTGGCCGTCGTCGGCATTATCTGGACATCGTCCTCCGCAGCCTGGCAAGTTCAAGGTGGCTCTGACTCGAACCAGCGTGCTTCCCGGCTTTCCCGAGACAGGACTGTGTTTCTGTGGGGCTTGTCCCGCACCAGCCCCACCAGTTTCTCTTAGACCTGGTGCTCCGTGCCCTGGAAATCCTGTGATTGTCTCAACAACATACGTCGACTTCACCCCCTTTCCCTGCCCAACAGTTTAGACGACGGTTATGCACCCCAAGCTCCCAGATGCGTAAATATTTGTGCTTCGGGCATATTCTTAACACTGGGGACTTTGCAGGATTGAACCCTTTGCAAAGCCCTTTATCATGATCTCGTGACTGTATTTTCTTCCATTGTCTCGTTCATTTTTATCTTCTCAGTATTCATCAGATTTCCATTCGAAACAGAAAGGTATCCGTAGCCGTTTTGTGTTTCAAAATGCATTGATAAAAATACTTAATTTGTGATTTTTATGCAAATGTTAACTATTTTCAAACATGAATAGTCAAATATCATCACCTAAGTTGTTTCCAAATCCAAAGTTCGGGTTGCATTATTCAGGAACTATGTGCCAAGTTAACCCCATCGATTTTGTTATGCCTCACATTAGTGCACCGGATGTGTCACTGAAAATGCTTGCTGGGGCCACTCAGAATTTCAAGTTCTTCTGACTTTCTTCTTCAGTTTCACTGATGACAATGCTGGATGAGGGCCTCTCTCGTTACAAAAGGAGATGACTCTTTGCCATGCCGCAGTGAGTCAGGATGACTCTGGGCAGGAGCATGCCTACGGGACGTTGTTCCCGACGCAATAATGACACGATCGTGAATAACGACGATCCCAGTTCCCACTGAGCTACACCTGTGGGGACGGATGACGTGCCTCGCTGGCCGGATCACCGCTCAGGATGGAGACACTCCCTGCCCACCCCCCAGATGCGTGCCCACTGATGACCGACAGCCGAGTGCCTCCCCGGGAAGCACTCCGATCCCCGAGGAACCATCTCCCCCAAGGTTCAGGTCTGTCCCTGGGGACGGCTTATTCTGGTGACTTTTCCAAAGACACGACAAAAGCCCGGGCTCCTTGCCTCAGGTCACGAGACTGTGGGATCCCAACTCTAGAGCTCCCACAGCATGACTAGCAGAGGTCTCTGTTTGCATCAGAGCACAGCGTCTGCCTCGGCCCATTCCTGCCCCCTCTCTCCCCCACACATGTCATTCTTGGGCACTCACCCCAAAAATCTCCATCTCGGAGTGCCTCCCGGGAGCCCAAGCTAAGCTGCTTCCTCTGTGCCAGGACCCTGCCGAGCTCTTCACTATGTCGTCTCCCGTCCGGATGCAGCTTTATCACATTGACGGACGCTGTTGTCTCAAGATGCGTAGTATCAGATCCGTTCGACAGGTGAGGAGAATGAGACTCAAATATCGCAAAAACACTAACATCAGGGCAAGGATTCAGAACCGAGACAACGTGAATCCACAGTCACAGCGAATGCCCATGTCAGTCTCCGGAAGCTGCTTGGAAATCTGCCTGAAATTCATCCGTCATAGAAATCCATCATGATTCCCAGAGAACGTATTAAAAAGAAGTAACAGTCCAGCTAGAGAAGGAAATCATATCTATCAGCAGCCACAGAGTGGTGGATCCTGGGGAAACACTCTTATCATCTCCCGATTTAATTGATCTCTTACAAAATGCATGCAAGAATGATCAGATTTTGCTGTAAGATCTGAGCCCCCAAAAAGTGAGGGTTCTGAAACTCCATAATGTGGGGGGTTACCCTCGCCCATTGCTCAAGAGGCCAAGTGTTGGGGTGCAAAGGGGATGGGTATTGGATCAGTGAGAACAGGCTACATCCGAGAGCACTTGCCAAGACCCTTAAACTCCGTGTTTCTCGGTTTTGCAGGGGGACAGTGATAACGTCTACTCCTTGGTGCTACTGTAGGGATTAAATGAGATACGTACTGAGCTTTTACTAAAAGGTTCCATATGTGCTTTTTTAAATCGTCGGTTCAAATTCGTGAAATGTAAAATTCATGGCCAATCATAACAATTTGCTATTGCAAATAAAAATTAAAATGTTGACATACGTGGTGGGGATTCTTAGACATGTCCTCAAACATTTCAGTCAATGAGGAGTCCCTCAGATCATGGTCCCGTCGGCCTCTGTTCGAACCCCCAGAGAGTGCTGGCATCAGGATGCCCTCTCCAGAAGCAGCACGTGTCTCGCTGAAGAATAGAAACCAGCCGTGGGTGTGTGAGGCACAGGGAATAACTCTTCCAGCAGAAGCAAGATAACCACAGCTGCCGGATAAGCCCGGACATAGAAAGGAACAATCCTCAATAGTATTCCCCAAGCCCATGGATGTACAGGGCTTCGTGTCGGGAAGGGGAGTGGTGCACGGAAGCTGGAAAGAAATCAGACAGCCATGCCTTTACTATCTGTTCCTGTTTTATGACATTTGTCTAGAGCAGGAGTATTCTTAGATCCTCTTCTTGAGGTGGAAGGAAAAGACTGAGCAAACTTCTGCAAGAAATAATTTTGGGTAACCACAACTATTTTTATCTGAGAGTTCAGGAGCTAATGTTTGATTTCAGGGCAAAAAATGAAAACAGGATTAAAAAAAAAAAGAAATGTCAGTTGTATGTTTTGATTTTTTTTTTCATTCTTTCTCCAGAAGCAAGATGTGCTTAGTCACAGAAACCCAAGCTGTCCTCCTAAAAGGAGTTTAATCTGCAGCAGAACATTGTTAAGGGAAGCTTAAATCCGGTGTCATAAGGAAATAAACCTACAGTGACAAAATTAAAGTTAACTTTTACAAAATGGAAACCAGACGCAATCTAGCCAAGTGCCATCTGTAAGATCTTTGTGGGCCTGGAAGGACGCACGGAGCGTTTCAGACCTCGGACGGAAACATTCTGCAGGATTCCAGCTGGCCTCGGCTTGGCTTCCCACCGGCTGGGTCTGGGGGGCCGTGAGTCCCACTGGCGGGTCTCTGACAAGGGGTGGGGGTGAGGACAGGAGACCTCATGCCCTGAGGGGGACCCCAACACCTCAGACACCCACCCAGCTCTGCGCCACATTAAGAAAACACCAGGCACCAACAGAGAGAGAGAGAGAGAGAGAGAGGCAAGTGTGGCCCCACGTTTCCTCCAGTGGCTCAGACAAGTCCGTGTGCACACACACCTGGTCACACGCACCTGCTTCGGCTCAGGTGATGATCCCAGGGTCCCGGGATCCAGCCCCGCGTGGGGCTCCCTGCTCATCAGAGATCCTGCTTCTTCTTCTCCCTCTCTCTCTCAAATAAATAAAATCTTTTTAAAAATGTCTTTAAAATAAATAAGGAAATAAAGGGGCGCAGTATTGTCTAAAACCGGAGCAGCAGGTTGGGGAGCACAAGCGACTGCCTTCTTTTCTTAACACCGGGGGTAATTAGTATTTGTTGTAAAAACTAAGAAAACGAAAATTGCTGAAATCTCCTTTCAGAGTTACCTTACGACCAAGACCCCTAACTGCGTGTTCCCTAAACATTCCTTTCTCTAAAAGTGGAATAGATGACCTTCTAATGGAAGAGGTCCCTGAGAATCTAAATCTCAAATGTCTTGCTACATATATAGAGACACTGCAAAGATAGTAATGATGATCTTGCTGATTTTTGAAGTTCATAAATTTGGACTGCAATTATTATGCATTGTTTTTGTTTAAGTTAAGACGAAGATCAGCAGCGTTACTCATGAGATTTGGATGGTGGTACGACTTCAGTTCTCGCATTCCTGGCTCCGGAAAGAGTATTGCAGACAAGCTCTCTGTTTTCCATTTATTTATGTTTTATTATTCATTTCATTTTTTTTGTCCTTTCTGGGTAAAATAAAATAAAAATATCAACATTTCCTGAAGGTGGTACAAAACATTAAAAAGGAATATGATTTCACAGACAATTAGACTATATTTAAGAAAGACAAATATTATCTTGCTCTTTTAGTTTCTTCCCTGTACCTTAATTGTACGCTACAAATCTTTTGCATAAGTAGCCTATGAGCGAAATACACAGAGCTCAACCCCACATGAAAACAGACCTCACTCTGTGTTTTCCTAAACTGCTGCCCCGGGGAGTACGCGTCGTCATAAATTGTGGTGGCCCGTGAATCTGAAAAAGAACAGCTCCATGTCCATAAATCAGCACATCTACTTCCCAGAAAGATGAGCGTCCGTTCCCGCCAGGGAGGCCGTGCCCTTCTCCTGGAGATGACGTTCTCTTCCTCGTCTTCCACCTGCGATGTTCGGCCTCCCCATGACACGGTGCGCTCACGCCTCTGGCCCCTCGCATCTCTCCCGGCTTCCGGAGCTACGGAGCTGGCTTCCGAGGGCTGCCACAAATCGTTTTCATCGTTTGAGTGCAATGCCCTTCATCTTTGGTATTTGTGCGGGAGCTGGAAGGTGCGTTGTCACGAGTCGAGCCACAGGGTCAGTATAGCACATCACGCGATGAGGGTTTGCTTCCTGAAGGGACGAGCACAGCAAGTCAGACTTAAACTGTGTCAGAGAGAAAAGGTCACGTAATGTCATCTGTCCTCCCACAATACTGGCTCAACTCAGCCCTTTCCAGGTCTCCCAGGTTTGCTTATTTATTGATTTAGGTGACAAAAAGTGTGCATATTTAAGGTGTACAACGTGACGATTTGATATACACATAGGTAGTTACAGTCAAGTTAGTTGGCACGTCATCTCCTTGTACGGTTACCTTTGTGTATGTGATGAGAGTGCCTGAAATCCAGTCCGTTAGCAAATTTACAGTAGCCGGTACGGCTTTATTAATTGCAGTCACCATGCTGTACATTAGATCTCTTGACTTACTCATCCTATGGAACAGCGAGGTGTGTCCTCCGACTCACATCTCCCCATTTCCCTACCTCCCCGCCCCCGTGTGATTCAGCAATCTCACTCCTGGGTATCCACCCAAAGGAAATGAAATCAGTGTCTTGAAGAGCGGTCTGCGCTCCCGTGTTCACTGCAGCACGATGCATAGTAGCCAAGACATAGAAACAATAAGTGTCCATTGGTGGATGAATGGATAAAGAAGTGGTGTATATGTACAAGCGAATATTATTTAGCCATAAAAAGCATCCTGCCATTTGCCATAAGACGCATGAACCTGGAGGATGTCAAGCTAAGTGAAATAAGCCAGACACAGAAAAAAACTACATGACCTCACCTCTACGTGGAATCTAAAAGAGATGGCCCCATAGAAACAGACAGTAGAATAGTAGTTATCACGTGTTTGGTTTTGATCGTTGGCTCCCAATGGAAAGTATGTCGTGTTTGTGCTTAGCGGGTTAGCTTTTTATGAGTCTATAAATAATAGCCACATTTAGAGAATTTTGACTGGGGTATCTATTCTTTTTTTCTCTCTGTTGTAACATTTTTTAAAACTAGAATACACTACCCAGATAAACGTGATCTCTGCATCCTGATGACTATTTGGACCAGAAATAAAGGATAGCCACAGAAATTTTAAATGGCATTTCTTTGAAAGGAACTTAGGAAGGAAAGATGTACTTTATAAGCTTTGGATAAATCCGCTCCTTCCCAGTACTTAAAGTACTTAAAGTTAGAAACCTCCTCCCCATCCCGGTTCAGCCAGGCACTGAGAGTGAGCCAGGGAAATGTCTCAGCTGAACCCGAGTCACACTAGCATGGGGCTCCCTGCTCAGTGGGGACCTGCTTCTCCTTCTGCCCCTCCCTCCGCTCACGCCTCATTCTCTCTCTCTCTCTCTCTCTCTCTCTCTCACAAATAAATAAATAAATAATCTTACAAAAAATTTCAAGAAGGTACTGTTAATGATCTGGAATATGCTTAACGTGGAGAAACCTCTGACACTAACTCTCTGAGAAAACACATTTCACCAATTATGGGTTTACTCTTCAGTCTAGATCGAGTCAGGTATGAATAACGAGTGCTTTCTCAAAGCAAAGTGTCAATTAAACAGCTCGGCTTGGCACTGAGAAGAGGACACTCGTAAAGGGAGAAGAGCCTTTCTGCGTGTCCTCGAGCAGTTGACCGGGGCATCTGTGTCTCTATTTCTGCATTCAAAAAGTCAGAAATAAAACATGTTTTAAAATTACTTGAAGACCCCTGGTAGAAAGGTGAGGGATTCCACTGGCATCTTTATGAAGCAATACATCAGAGGCATAAAGGCTGTGGAGAAAAAGGGCTTTGCCTGGCAATAAGTGGTTTCAAACAGAACCACAAATTAAATGCAAATTTAAAATTAAATTTAATCTTATAATGTCAGACCCTCCAAAAAGCCATTCCCTTGGTTATTTGAACCTGAAGGTCATGTTCATTTTGGAGAGTCCATAAATTTTTTAAAAGCTACAGTTATTTATAAATTATTGGTTCTACACTTTAAAACGTTGCAACTTGAGCTCCATGGGTTAAGTGATGGAACATAAAACCTTTGGAAGAACGTGGGTTAGTTATAGTCAAGAAATCATAAGGTCAAGCTGTAGAGTTGTTCTATTTTTCTTCAAAGATGAGGAAACAAGATATTGGAGTTGACCCTTAGCTGGGATGAAATCTTGAAAATTTACATGTCTTTAAGAGGACCACTGTCACAGAATCGGAAATATAGGCATCAGTGTATGAGTTAGTTGATTTCATTTTCAAGTTCTTGAGGCATACTCTTTACTTTGAAAGGAATAATATGATATACACTGGCCTTTACTTTTTAAAACGTGTAACAATTTCCCTGCTGCTGAGGGTATCATGCTCTCGAATTTAATAAATATGACTTTTTAAGTTTTTTGCCTTTTTAAAAAATGTTGTTAGTTTTAAAACCTGGCCCTCAATTCCGAGCACTACTCCCATCAAGACTTGGGGTGTCTGTCCAATCCCCTTGAATCTGAGGTCTGCATCAGCCTGACCAATAGAATCTGGTAGAAAGGAAACTGCCAGGTTCTAGGTCCAGATCCCAAGACACTATCATCCCCTCCTTCTTCTTTCTGGGGAGAAAGTCCAAGGACCCAAGGAGAGACCCACAGAAAAGCAACCACAGCCCTCAGCCCTCAACCACAGCCGAGCTCCCCGCCAACACCCCGCACCACATTGCCAGCCACGCTGGGGTGCCGTCTTAGAAGTGCGAACTCCCCGATGACCCCGGACCCCAGCCCGCAGCCAGGCCCGGCCCAAATCACGGATCCAGGAATGAAATAAATCATTGCTCCGATCGGATGCCGTCCAACGCTGGGCCGATGTTCCGTCGTTCCAGAGACCCGGAAGAGACAGGGGGACCTGGAGGCAGGGTGCCGCCATAGCGAAAGCCTAACACATGGGGCACGGGCTTCAGGGCCGCATGTGCAGAAGCTCTGGGGCCTCGAGAAGAGTTTCAGTAAAGTCTTAAAGAGCCTCGGGAGCAAGCATGGTCCTCAGGAGAGTGTCAGTGGGAGGCGCGCTCTCTGAAGCATCGAGGAACAGGAGGAAGAAGTTAGAAAAGCTTGAGGAAAGGAGCCCCGGTTATGGTGAAACAGGAAGTCTGGGGAGTCTTCCGGTGCCTGAAATCACGAGAAACTGGGGCGGTGTTGTATCAGTTGGCTCGGCCACCCTAAAAGAATGTCACAGACGTTAATGTCTTGCGGTCCTGGAGGCCGGAAGTCCAAGGTCAAGGTGTTGGCGGGGGTGGCTCCTGGTGACACCTCCCTTCCGGTCCTGCAGACCTATGGCCTCACGAGGCCCATCCTCTGCGCGAGCGGAGAGAGAGGGGAGGCGCATCTTTGGTGTCCTTTCATCTTTTCATTGGGTCAGGGTCACACCCTGATCCCTTCGTTTAATCCCAGCTATCTCCGTAAGGGCCTCATCTCCAAACACAGCCACCCAGGGCTTTCCACCTTCAACGTATGGATTTGAGGGGGACACAACTCACTCTATACCACGCACCTAATGAGCTAAATGACCTAGCTAAGGAGAACCGCAAACTATTAAAGCCTCCAGTGGCATTTGTTTGTTGCCTGTGAAAATATGCAACATGAAATAAATATGCTGAAGGATAAACTCTTAATTAAAGGGTTCAGGATTGGCTGAGCTGAGAAATAAACGATCTTCTCTTCCCCAGCCTCCCCAGGTGACAGAAGATCGAGCAGGGCATCTAGTCTTGCCAACTTGTCGCAGGATAGGATCTCACAATGACAGGGTCAGTGTTGAAGGCGGTGGGAATGGACGGCCCTTGAGACTGGAGACATGCAGGCGGATTCCAGGGTCAGTGTAGCGACCCAATGGTTGATGTCATTTGTGGGTATTGAGTTCACCCTCCTAGAAATTTAGGTTTTTTTAAAATTATTACAGGTCATCTTTTATTGATAAGGATTTTTGGTATCTTTCACAAGAATGATTCTTTTTTTTTTTTTTTTTTTAGATTTTATTTGTTCATTTGTCAGAGAGAGAGAGAACAAGCAGGCAGAGGCAGAGGGAGAAGCAGGCTCCCTGCTGAGCAGAGAGCCCGTTGTGGGACTCGATCCCAGGACCCTGGGATCATGACCCGAGCCGAAGGCAGCCGCTTAACCAACTGAGCCACCCAGGCGTCCCCACAAGAATGATTCTTGAACCCCTCTGGCCCAAAGTGCTACCATTGCCCATCAGTCTGAGTTGGGTGAAATGGTAAGGTCAGTAAGAGATCCAGTGTGCTAGACGTCCAGACAGGCCATCCATCCACGCTGGGGAGTTTTAGAGTCTCTGGAATGTGCGGCTCGGTTCTGGGCTGATATTTTACACAGGAAGAGCGATGACAGTGTAGTTCATCCATGTGCTGTGGTAGTAAGAGCCGCCACCGCAATCCCAGCGGAGCTAACATGTGCTGGTTCTCGTGGCGGACCAGCCTCTGACCCCGGCACGTCTCACCCACTTACTTACTTCATTCACAGAACAACCTATGAGTTAAGTATTTTTTTATCAT
>JAPYYM010000269.1:0-14906 GCA_028534135.1 Potos flavus
TGTTAAGTATTTATATGAAAAGGCAACACAATGTACAACAAATATAGTATTTTGGTACCATGTTAGGAAATTCAGGAATCACAATTTATGTCGACACTATAGAAATAACTTTAAAAATGACAAATGATGATGCAAAAAATTAAATACTTTTAAACATATTTAAAACACAACAATGCTGAATTAGGCTGTAAACTTCTTGAGAGAAGAGACCATTTTTTTCACTTGGGGCATTCCAATATTCCTTCCGTACACTTGTTCCCCATGAGCCCTACCCATGTTTGGAATAGTGCAGGTCAATAGAAGAGATAAATAATACTTCTTGTTTAAGTTGCTGGTTGGTGATTTTATTTGTATATTTTGGGGAGTTGGATCCCAGCTAGAATAATCTCCCCCATCCCCCCAAGGATGGGTGTGTTCTTTCTTGTTCTACTGCTGAAGAACAGGCTACTTCCCTGCTTAGATTCCAAATTCCTTAGGAAAACAGAAGCTGCAACAAAACCACACCAGTAACTTCCACTCACATGTCAATTTTAAAACAACTTGGGAAAGGTCAGCCTATTTGACTTCCTTCTATTGTTGAATTTACCCAGTTCCTGATTATATTACAGTGTGGTGGTGATTTTTAAAGGCAGTCCTTTATCTGTTTTGGTTTTCTAAGCAACATAAATTAGCCAGGAGCTTTCTTTTCACCCTGAATACTATTTGCCTTGGGAAAAGATTAGTGTGATAAAAGCCTTTATCTTTAGTGGCCTTTGCAAGAACATCTATGGCACTTGAGTGGAAACCCAGTCAAAAGATAGGGTAGAGGGAGCCAAGGAAAGCACACCAGTGACACGGAGAGGTCATTGGTGTGCACTGAATCTCAGTTGGAAGGCCAAGGGCATTCCTTGGTAGATTAAAGACTAAAATTTAGACTTATTGGAAATTGGGGTTTTACTGTTCCATGGTTTCACTTTGTTTTCATTTCTGTTGCTTTGAAGTTATTAGATTTGCCCCAGTCATCTGAAAATACACATTTACACCATGTAATTGTTGACATGAATACGGCTTGTAAAAAATTGCTCCTGAGGAAGATTTTTAGGCTGTCTCCTGAAAAATTCAGAACAAACTATCGTTTTTATATTTTTCATTTTATCTTTTGTTTTTTTACTTTTAACTACCAGTACTAGTCTAAAATTTTCTCTAGTTCTCTATATAGTAATCTCTACATTTTTACTTCATTTTTAAATGCTGCACAGACAATATCTGGTAATTAAGTGAAATTCAATGTATTCAGCACAAAGAAGGAGTTGAATATCAAAGGTACCATTGCAAAACAAACAAAAAAGTAGGGTGGGAGTACCTGCGGGGGAGGGTACTGGACTTGACATGTTTAGAGCATAATTTCCTTCTCTGATGACTTTAATGTGTTCCGTGAGCGAGCAAGCTCTTAGACTTGCAATAATTCTACTTACCAGAAAAGTGTTCTGAAGGCAATTAGGTATACATGATCATCAGTGTTTAGAAAGTTGGCTACCAAACAAGTAAGCTCAATGTAGGGATGAGTCGGGCAAAACAGTGGTTAAGAGCCCAGATTCTGCTCTGCTGATGTCCAATAGTGTGACCGTGGGCCATCTACTTAACGTCTCTGTGCCTCAGGTTCCTAACCTGTAAAATGAGAATAACAGAACTACCTCTTAGAGGTGGTGTGAGGATTAAATGAGGTAATTACACACAGTATCATAAACAGTGCCTGGTACATAGTGAGCAGTCAGACATCACAGAGAATACTCTACTTAGTTTTCAAATTAGATTAGATTTTGGATGAGTCATTAAAATGGTGAATGTTTTAAAACAATGACCTTTTCTAGAGATGGAAAAGTAGAGGAAGACCAAAGAGTCTTGAATTCTATGAAGGGATTGTGAAAGAGGAGAGGGATAATTAAGCATTCGGTTGACAACAATAAGAAAATGGGCTTAATTTATCGCAGGAAAAGCTACGCTTTGAGTTTGTAGATTTCCTGGCACATTGCATTGTAAGATACTATTGATCTGGGAATTACAAAGAAAGGAAAAGCTACTTGATGTCAGTCAACATGATTTTAATAAACTTTGAAGCATCCCTGTGTCATTTGGTTCGGTATGAAGTATAGTTATTTGACATAAATATGTTACTACCTAAAGGAAAAGAACTGGATTCTAATACTATTAGGACCACCTAACAGGGAGAATCATTTCATTGAGGGTTTCTTGTTAATGATTCAGTCACTAACCTCTTTTATTTGGGTTGCAAGACCAATGATCCTAGTAGAGAAGGCCGCTCCAGAGCACACGGTGTTTATGGTGATATTTAAGCCCTAAGAATATTCCATATGAATTACAATGGAGAGCAACAGTATTTGGCCTCTAGTAACCGTTTAAATTTGTTAGCAATCTCAATTTAAATCACAGTATAGATATCTTCTCCCATTCTGTCAGTTGTCTTTTGGTTTTGTCAACTCTTTCCTTTCCTGTGCAAATGTCTTATCAGATAAAGGGGTAGTATCCAAAATCTATAAAGGACTTATCAAACTCAACATCCAAAGAACAAATAATCCAATCAAGAAATGGGCAGAAGACAGAAAAGACATTTCTCCAAAGAACACACACCACCACACACCAACACACAGAATAAAAAAACGCTACACGCCATTTGGCATCAGGGAAATACAAATCAAAACCACAATGAGATACCACCTCACACCAGTCAGAATGGCTAAAATTAACAAGTCAGGAAATGACAGGATGGCTAGGATGCAGAGAAAAGGGAATCCTCTTACACTGTTGGTGGGAATGTAAGCTGGTGTAGCCACTCTGGAAAACAGTATGGAGGTTCCTCAAAAAATTGAAAATAGAGTACCCTATGACCCAGCAACTGCACTACAGGGTATTTGCCCCAAAGATACAAATGTAGTGATCTGAAGGGGCACCTGCACCCCAACGTTTATGGCAACAATGTCCACAACAGCCAAACTACAGGAAGAGCCCAGATGTCCATTGACAGATGAATGGATAAAGAAGGTGGGGCAGCTATACACAATGGAATACGACTCAGCCATCAAAAAATGAAATCTTGCCTTTTGCAATGACATGGTTGGAACTAGAGGGTATTATGCCAAGTAAAATCAGCCAATCAGAGAAAGACGATTATTATATGATCTTGCTGATATGTGGAATTTAAGAAACAAAACAGAGGATCATAAGGGAAGGGAGAGAAAAATAAAACAAGACAAAATCAGAGAGGGAGACAAACCACAAGAGACTCTTAATCATAAGAAACAAACTGAGGGTTGCTGGAGGGGAGGGGGAACTGGGAGATGGGGTAACTGAGTGTTGGACATTAAGGAGGGCACATGATGTAATGAGCACTGGTAATATATAAGACTGATGAATCACTGACCTCTACCTCTGAAACCAATAATACATTAGATGTTAATTAATTTAATTTAAATAAAAATAAATAATTAAAAAGGAAAAAAATCACCGTGTAGATTATCTCTATGGCATGCTATATGAGTTATAAGATTTTGATTTTTGTGGGGTTCATAAAGTTTTAAAACTCATTAATTTTTTTTTATATTTACTATTTCATTTTCTTAAAAGTAGCACATGAACTTAAATTCAAAATATTTTTGAACCAAATTTAGTCCAGAACATATGTTAAAAAAAAAGTTGGTAAAAGCAAATGTGAAGAAAATTTAGAGAAAAAATGTAGTACCACATTGACATCATAATTAAATTTTAGCTCAAAGGGATTTTAAAGATCATTTAATTTTCCCACCCTTCATCCAATTATAGACAGGCTGCCTTTGCCCAACCATGACGTGAACAATGTTTCTGAAAGTTGTGTGATAGGGAAACTATGTGGCCCTAAGTGGTGTCCTGCTGACAGATGGGAAAATAAAAGTAGAGGAACCTGACAGACTTCTTGAGAGGTTTGGTTCTTGTTGGTTTCTAGGGCTCTTTCCAAACTCCATAGGGTTGAAATAAATGTTGACCTGTTAAATCTAAATTCACATTATTACCAGAACACATCATTCAGCTAAAATCAATAGAGATGACAAAACTGATCTAAATCATTAAAAATTCATGCTTCACAGGAGACTGAGTTTTTTGGAAACAGTTGAAACATGCATCCAAAGGAAGGACACAGGACAGACTAGAGAAAATATTGTATAGCTGTTTAAATAGCAATAGTGTTAATTCTTGGGAAAAAAAAAAAAGTAGCAGTCTCCCTGAGGTAGAAGGTGGGCGGGGACCACATGGGAGAAGCCCGGATCTGGAGCCATGGGGCAGCAGAAAGCTCTAGTGATTTGCCAGATGATGTGGTACTCTGCAGTGCTTTTCCTGGTTTTTCATATCATCATTTTAATTATACGAGATCATGGTTGAGGCGACCTCACAGAAGAAGAGATTCTTTGGGGGAACCTATAAAATAGAGGTGAGAGCGGCCATTGAGGGTCAGCTGAAGGAGCCCTTGGGGGTCACTGAGAGAGTGTGCAGCAGAAGCAGAGGTAAGATGAAGACATTTCCTTTTGCATCGAACTTAGATGATATGTCACTCCTACCCTTTGGATTTCAAAGTAGGTCGAAGCTTATGTGAATAGAAACTTGCAGTTTTATTTATTTATTTACTTTTTCTATCCTGGTAAATGACTCATTCTATGGTCATTGTGACCCAACCTCCTTACATTTGCCCTTGACAGGCAGGATGTGTCCGCTACTTCTTTGGCATTCCTCACAACACAGAGCGCTACGATGGTGTAACACAGGGTTGTATTAAGTTTGTCCCAGATTATTAAGGTTAGAGAAAGGGAGAAAAGGATCCCTAGTTTTCTCGGTTGTTGTTTATCCTTGCAAATACACCATGTATGTGCCCTCGTTTGTCCAAGCTTGTTAATTGGGTGTGAGCTCCGTATGTTCATTTCCCTCCACAAAGGCTTCCTATAAATCACAACCTGTTCCAGTACCAAAAAAACCCACAGAAACACACACACAAAAAAACCCAAACAAAAAAGCCCTCAGCTAGCTGGCATTGAAAGTGCTGGCAGACAGAAGCCGTAATCTGTTGGTAATTTTCTAAAGTTTCTGCGTTGATTACTATTTGGGCAGTATCCACATCACTGATGAGAGAAGCTCACACACTTACAGCTGCCCCGGGAGCAAGACAACATCTGCACAAAAACAGACCAGGATTATTCGGACAATGGAAAGAGCTGGTGACTGCTAATGCTATTGTCAATGATCTTCTACAAGAATTTCAATTAAATGAAAATCCAATGCCGGTCCTCAGAGGCCATATGGTGTGGTGAAGGAGGGGCCCCACCCCCCCAATCCAGCCCATGTTCCTGCCCTGGCTCTCTCAACACCTGGCCTCAAGAGGTAACGCTTAGCAGACACAAGCCCAGACCCAAGCGTGGGTTTCAGGTCAGGAAGAAAGGATCTGCTCCTTCAGTAACCCAAAGACACCAGAAAAAGTAAAGCTCATTTTATTTTTTATTTTTTATTTTTTTTTAGATTTTTTTTTTTTTTTATTCAAGAGAGAGAGTGCAAGCAAAAGCAGGGGGAGCAGCAGGCAGAGGAAGTGGGAGAAGCAGGCTCCCTGCTGAACAGGGAGCCAGATATGGGGCTGGATCCCAGGACCCTGGGATCTCATGACCTTAGCTGAAGGCAGATGTTTAACCAACTGAGGCACTCAGGCGTCCCACTAGAGCTCACTTTAGACTGAGACCCTGGAAAGGACAGAAGGGAAGGGAAGGATCAGGCTCAAAGAGAAAACTGCTGAGAACAGTGCCAAGCGAGGTAATAACAACTCAATTTTAGGGCCTATAGTACACCAAACACTTAAAAAAAGAAAGTTTTTAATGTATTTTTAGAACATGAAATGAGATGACCGTAGTCCTTCAAGACCTCATTAATTTACACCACTCAGCAGTTGCGGCCTTGCAATGCCATAAAACAAGCTTTAAGCAGAAAATATAGGTGTGTTCCATTGAGGAAACAGATTCAGAAAGGTCGAGGTACCTGGGGCCACAGAGCTGGGGGCATGGGTCATTTTTCCTTCTTTGCCATTAGAGATTTGAGCCAAGCTTTGCGATGATTCAGGCTGCCCAGGGTAAAGATTTGGAAGGATTCCTATTCTCCAAAGTCTGAGATGTTCTCATTTGATGATAAAATGCCTCCTTTTCTCCAAGGAATTTGCAGGGAGAGGAAGGCTGAAAAAAGAAGGAGGAGAGGACCAGAAGGAAGAATCTGAGAGAAGGTAAGGAAGAAGAGGAAAAGGAGAAAGAGAAACACCAGAAGGTAAGAAATAAAGGGAAGAGCTGAGTGGGGTCATCATCACAGGAGGGATCTGGATAAAGACTCTATTTTCTGAAAAGTCATGAAGGGCACAGAGGCCTGTTTTCTCTGGGTGTGACAACTGCCTCTAAGGGAACTTCACCCGGGGGACAAGTGATGTTGTTACATCAAGGAAATGTAAAATGGACACTCCACCCTACAGAAAGCATTTTTTTAAAAAGGAGTAGATCTGCCTTATATATTTATTTGATCGCTTCAGACTGGTTTTGATCATAACATTGTTATAACCTTTATACCAGATGTATTATAAAAGTATATGTAAACCAACTGTTTAGTAATAGAGGCCATAGAAAAATTCTAGGGTATTACACTATTTGCAGAGAATCAGGGTGAACATGACCACCATGAACGTGAGTGTATGATTACCTTCTACGTTTGCCATTATAGTGTGAGATTAGTTGGTCTACTCACAGACAATTGCAAATGTGATACATGAATGTGGGGGATATGTTATTACCACTATAATAATTATAACTAACATTTATTAAACTTATTCTTTCTTAACACAGCCTTCCCTAAACAATCTGCTTAAAATTGCACCTTTAACATTCTCTCCTCTCACCCCAATATTTTTATGGCTACTCCAAAATTTTATCTTATTTGTTATCGTCTGTCTCCCCTCAGAGAAGGTAAGCTTCCTGGGGCTGGGGTTGCTGACTGGTTCCCTGCTACGCCACCAGAGCTGGGTTCAAGGCCAGCACAGAAGAGGAACTAAGTATCCGTTGAATGGATTAGGAACAAAGGAATGCTTTATTTCAAAAAGTATACTTTTACTTTAAATTCATTGTCTTCCTTTTTTTTTAAAGATTTATTTATTTATTTGAGAGAGAAAGAGAGCGCATGAGCAGAGGCAGAGAAAGAAGGAGAAGCAGGCTCCCCACTGAGCAGGGAGCCCAATGTGGGACTCGATCCCAGGATTCGGGGATCATGACCTGAGCCAAAGGCAGACACCCAACCTACTGAACCACCTAGGTGCCCCAATTCATTATCTTTCTTGACTGTCCTATGATTCTAAGATAGGAAGTGAGCCTTCAGAAAGTTCGAGTTAGTTGCCCAAAGTTTCACAGGTAGGAAGTACCGGGGTGGGGCTTGAGCCAGGTGTTCGGATTTCAAAATCCTTAAATAATTGCAGCGTGGCATAATAAATAGCTCGTGCGTACATGTGTGTATGTGTGTTTAATCTCTGCAGTTAGATTTATACTTAACAAAGGACTCCCTCACTGGAAAACTCCATTGTATTCAACCCGATGATGACAAGACAAAATGGGACAGTGAAAAGATATAAATAAATGTTTAGCTTTCTCTAGTGGCTGCTAAAAAGAGAATTGCTTGTGGGAGTGAAAAAAAAAAACTTGGTGAAATTTTCCTTTTCTGTACATTTTTTCATAATCTGTTACACACATAAAAATCCACTTTACCATTTTCCCTTAAATTAAACCAAATATGTAGGCATAATCTTTCCTGAGGGTGCTACGCTGCGTGTCTTGCCATCTTTGGGTATTAATCCTAGCTCATCACGCTCTGCAGAGTAAGAGAAAGTTGGCTTTTCCTTTCGCATCCAGACCAACTATTTCCAGCTCTCCGCTCCGAACTCCTTTCAAAGCAGGGACACACTACAAATTTTGGAGTCAGAGACGGTGTCCAGCATTCCTGGGCAACCTACCGGAGAGCTAAGAATAGAGAAATGGAAGCAGCAAAGTGTAAAATGTGGCAAGTTTGAATCATGATGGTGTTGTCAACAGAATAGTTATTTAAGTCTTACTTTTCTCTTTCCAGTCTCTCAAGCTAAATTTAAACATTTCACGTTTGAATTCCGCCCTGAAATTGGAGGAAACATCATGGCATCGTGTAGAGCCAGGAGAACTGGATTCAAATCCCACTTCTGCCGCTTGCTTGTTCTGGGACCTTGAATAAATCGGAACTCATTTCCTCAGCTCGGATGGGAAGAACTGGGCCTGCTCTGGCTGCTTCTGTGGCTGGAAAATCTTAATTAGACTGAGCATATGAAGGCCTTCGTAAACTTCAAAGTGCTTTACAAATGTTAACATTTTACTCAGGAGATTTTTATGACTCAGTGGATGGACTAAGAAAGGAGAACAGAAGTAGTACAGTTTTTATTTCTCGCCTTATACTAGAATGCAGATATAATTCATTGTATTTAATATTTATGGCCATTTTAAGAAAAAAGCTCATTTGTCAAAACTAGTCAACATTAAACAAAATAAGCCTATTAGAGTGTTTTATCTGTGGGAAAGATTTGATCTACATGAGGTAATTTTTTTCCTGCCGATGTATTTCTTATTTATTTTTTATTGTACTTTTGTCGAATGGGTAATATATTTATATGGTTCAAAAACTAGAAGTTTAAAAATATATTCAACAAAAATATCCTTCTTCTTTTTGTTCCCGAATTGCCTGGCTCCTATGTTCCTCCAGCAGGTAGCTTCTGTATGAGTGACTTATTAATATCATTCTGGACTATTCCTATGAATATGCGAGCTTTAGGTCTTTTTTTTTTTCCACAGGGGCTTCTTTTGGTTTCAGGTGGGACGAGAGGAAATAGGAAGGAACTCTCCTAAGCAATGGCATTACGTGCCCGGGATCACACACCGTCTCAGTGGCAGAGCCGGGTTAAGACTTAAATCTGTTTGGCTGTAAAGCTAATATTTGGTCCGGTGTATCAGACTGGAGAGGCTGGAGTCAAAGGTCACCAAAAAACAAAGTGAGGGTAGAAGGGAAATGATAAGAGAAGCAGGAGAAGGCAGGAATCTATTCTGCATCTTCCCGGGGAAAGGGGTCCAGTCCAGGGGCTCTTGTGGATGAGCCCAGGTGATGTGGGCTCACGTGCAAACAGGCTGCCAGCCTCGCCCCAAGCTGAGGAGCTCTGGGCCTTGGGGTGCCTTGCCCACATAGGAGGAGTGCAGGGGCTCTCTCGATGTCACTATGGCTCATGATGAAGGACCACGGTAAGCAGGGTGGAATAAGCCCGTCAGACCCTATTTGTGCATCTGAGGGGTGGGGGGAGGGGGACGGTGATGCTTCGGGGAGAAATTTTTCTTCCAGGTGAAACCTAGCAGTCCACCTGACCCCTTGGCTTGGCACGGTCTGAAACTAGAGAAAAATCAGTGAGTGACCCCCGAAGGGGAGGCTTCCTCGGGGTTGCATTTTTTAAGTCAACAGAGGGGCGAATTCCCAGAGGAGGGCAGAATGAGAGTTTCAATGTTCATTTTCATCCCTTTGCCAAGGACATTGGAAACACTCAGCCTAATGAATGAGTCACTTCTGAGGTCAGCCTTCAGCTAATCAGCCTGTTCTTGGGGAATTTGAGATTCTGAGATGGCATCAGATATTTGTCAGAAAATTCTTAAAACTTGGAAAGATTTGTTTATAAATGGTTGGTCTGTTTTTTTTTTTTTTGAACACCGTATTCTTAAACACACACACACACAAGATCTCTTACAAAACAGCAACGAAACTGGGGGGGTTAGGACTTGTTGGTATCTGACATGGGTGGTTCTTCCCATCTGCCTTCAACCACTCCAAAATAACAAGAAATCTAGTTTAAATCTCAAAGATGTTTCTAAACTTGTGTTTTTGCTGCATTTTGTTATCCTAAAAATCCTTTTAACTTTTCTTGATTTTTTTTCTATGTAATTGTTTTCATGAGCTTCCATCTTCTTAAATCTGAGAAGTAGCACTGAGGAAGCTCCATTAGTCTCTCTGTCCCAGAAGAGCTACTCAACAGGGGTCACCTTGGCCTCATGAAACCGTGGAACCTTGTGTTTTCTCTTCTTTTCTTTCTTTCGCTGATCTTATGCTGAACTTCATAGTGTGTCCTTATCAAAAAATTGGATAAAGAGACGATGCAGGGGACGTTCAATTTGTTTGTATATGTCAAAGCTATTTTAAGATTTAAACAATGAGTTCTGAGTTAGGAATATGCAAAAAAAAAAAAAAAGAAAGAAAGAAAAGTTAAGAAGAGTGCTATATAGTGAGAATTTAAAAGCTTACGATCTCTTAGCAAAACGTAAAGCTTGAACAGAATCTCAAATGTGATTTTTTTCTTGTCACTGGATTCTCGATCAAATACCCAATCCAAGTGCAAAAAGATGTGGATACATCAAGAGTGATCGCTGCCATTATTTTTATAGCAAAAGATAGAAAAACTTAAGTAACCGCCTGAGGGTAACTGCTTTAACAAACTATGGTATATCGATACAGTGAAAGAGTTTACGTAGTTTCAAGGAAGAAACAGCGATGTCCAAAGTATTGCTGCGAGAAAAATCTAAGGGATCTGTGAAGCGCCAGGTCCTCTACCGAGGACTAGGAAACGCAGAGAAGGTGTTTGTAATTGAGAAGAGATCATCTCTTGCTGGGCTGTACGAATGTTGAATGTTGTGTACAAGGGCCACACGTTGGAGGGTGTGGGAATCCTTCTGGGGCGGGCGCCATCTTAGCTCTGCTCCAATAACAAAATACCACAGCTGGGAAGTCAGAGTGCCAGCAGATTTGGTGTCTGATGAGGGCCTTCTTCTTGGTTTCCTTCTGTGGTGGGGAGGAAGAAGTAAGTTGTCTGGTGTCTCTTCTTATAAGGGCACTAATCCCACCCATGAAGGAGGGTGCCAGTTTCATGACCTAATCACCTTCCAAAGACCGCAGGTCCTAAGGCCCTCACTTTGGGAGTTAGAAATTCAACCCGGGAACTTTAGGAAATATAAACATTTAGTCTATAACAGTAGTCAAGGAAGGCTTTGAGGAGTAGGAAACCCTTAAGTCGGATCCTGAGGAATGAGAGCCATGCCAGGTTGGCAAGGTGAGGAAGGCCTTGCTCACAAAGGTGTGGGCTGGCAGGCAGGTCCGATTTGCAGAGCTGCACATCATTTCCCATGATTAGAGAATATAACGTTAAATGCAACTCTTCCTATTGCCTCAACAGCTGCTAGGCCCCTGGGGAAAATGTGATACCCACTTGTCCTAGGGTTTTTGCATTACTTTTTATTTAAAAAAACATTCCGGGGGCACCTGGGTTTCTCAGT
Organism: Potos flavus; assembly: GCA_028534135.1. Taxonomy (NCBI): domain Eukaryota; kingdom Metazoa; phylum Chordata; class Mammalia; order Carnivora; family Procyonidae; genus Potos; species Potos flavus. The sequence goes on from JAPYYM010000269.1 coordinate 11,415, forward strand.
CGGTTAAGCGCCTGCCTTCGGCTCAGGTCATGATTTCAGGGTCATGGGATCGAGTCCACGTCTGGCTCCCTGCTCAGGGTGGGGGTCTGCTTCTCCCTCTCCCTCTGCTGCTCCCTCTGTTGCTCCCCGGGCTTGTGCTCTCTCTCTTCCCTCTTTCAAAAAAAAAAAAAAAAAAAAAATTTAAAAATTAAAAAAAACCAAAACATTCTGTTAAAATATTTATCTTGATTATTGAGTTTCTGGATGCCCCCTTAAATTTTGTGCCTGAGGCATGTGCCTCACTCTCCCTGCCTCTGAGACCATCAGTGCTGAATGCTCACTAGGCCCAGGGGGCCCCAACTTCACTGGAATGGACTCTTCTTTCTTCTAACCCTTTCTCCCCTCAGGCTGGACTCATTAAGCCAGAGAGGAGGTGAGCAAGGGAGAGAGAAGGCAGCTGTGCTTGCTCATCTCCTCCCCTGAAGGCTTCCAAGCCTAAAGCAGGCCTTAGCCAAGGGAGGGGTAGACTTTTCAGTGTGACTTGAATTTGGAGATAGTCTGTTATCTTGGACGTTTTATTTATTTACTGAAATTAGGCTCTGCTTATGTCCGAAAGGATGTGAGCTGCTCAGCTCCCTCTTCAAGAAAACTGTCACTGCTCTGCTGTGGGGAGTGGGCTGCACTGACAGCCTGCTGCTGCTGGTTCAGTAGGGCCCACCCCAGCCTTCCAGAGAGCTCATGCTCTTTTTTCAGTGGACCCAGCCAGCGACCAAGGCAGGAGCCTAGGAGGCTTCATCATTTTCTGCCAGCCCGTGACCATTCAGATGGGCAGTCTTTACTGCAGAGATCCCCATAGGGGTGGAGGGACCTTGTCAGAGCTGTGTCATGGTCTCACCGCCCCCTCATCTCCCACTCGTTCCCTGTGCTCACCCTGACCCAGACACACTAGTGTCTTTGGTGCTTCTCTAACACCCAGACCTCAGGGCCTTTGTACTTGCTGCACTCCACCGGGAGTCCTTTCCCCCAACACGTCTCTCCGTGGCTTCCTCATACGTCTCTTCTTCACTGAGCTCTTACTGGAGTACCTTTTTGAAAAACTACCACATCCTTCCCTCCAACTCCTGCACTCCTTACTGCTTGTTTCTGCTTCTACAACACTTCCATCTCTAACTTTTATTATGTTTATTGTCTGATATTTTCCATTAGAATATAAGCTTCCGGAGGGCAAAAACTTCGCTCAGTTTGTTTCTGTTTTTCTAGCTCCCAAAACAGTGCATGGAGCATAGTCAGGATCCAATAAATATTTGTTGAATGAATGCAAAGCACCAAAAGTCCAGATGTTCTAAACCATCAACATTGATTATTATTGAAACTTTCCAATCAGGTATGTGTTATTGCACAGACGCTGTCTCCTCAGCCACAGTTCTTCATATATTCTGTGTTTATGGAATCACTTCACATAAATACTCTTATTAAACATATGGCCTGTGAGTTCATCAAGTGAGAGCACTCACGAAACATGCAATGTGACAACTCACAGTCCCAATTTTCCATTTGGTAAGTAACATTGTTTGTCTTGTATCTACGATCTCAATTCACAGAGTGTTTTCATTTCTTCATGGACACCAAATGTTCAACTTGGCTCTTGAAACACTTTTGTTTATTTTCTTCCGAAATTAGTTAAACAGCTGAGCTGTTACAGGTTTTTCTCCCCTTTCTCTTTTTCTCTTTGTCTTTTTTTAGTTCTCCAATTTTTTTCCAGAAGATCACTGTCAAGGCTCTCACACATGACATACTGTTATACAGACCATTGCTCTGACTCTTAAAATCGCACCAGCGTGTTCATTCAGAGGGTTGAAAACACTGCTGAAGGATTATTGTAGCAGGGAGTGTTCTTATTCTGTAGATTGAATTCATCTGTCATTCACATTCTGATTCCAAGCACTCAAGAAAGTCATGCGATCGTCTATATATTACATATTAGACATATTATATATCATACATAATGCATTATTATATGTAATCTATGCACTACGACATATGATAGTTTAAAAAGTGTTTTACCATGGGTGTTTTCAAACAGATCTAAAGTAAATGGAATAGTAGAAGGAATGCCATGTGTGCATCACCTACTTTTTGTAATGATCAACTCCTGGTTAATCCTCTTTCATGTGTGCCTTCGAATACCTTCTCTGCCCCAAAGTTATTTTGATGAAAATGCCAGTCATCACATTATTTCATCTGTAAATATTTAAGTCTATCCATTTAAAAGACAAGGCCTCTTCTAAGGTAATTATACACTTTTTTAAACAAATTCAATTCTTGAAGGCCAAAGGGAAACTACTGCTGAACAAATTCTGACATCAGGGAAATCACACCATTACTGGGTTTTTCTTGAAGGCCTTGCTTGTTACCTACATGAACAAGCAAACAAGGTTTGCTGGTTACCTATATGAAGATTCTTTTTGTTTTGTGGGGGTTTTTTGTTTGTTTACTTGAGGTTTTATTTATTTATTTGTCAGAGAGAGAGAGCACAAGCAGGGGGAATGGCAGGCAGAGGGAAAAGCAGATTCCCTCCTGAGCAAGAAGCCTGATGCAGAACTCGATCCCAGGACCCTGGGATCATGACCTGAGTGAAGGCAGATGCTTAACCAACTGAGCCACCCAGGCGTCTTTTTTTTTTTTTTTTGGCCAAGTATAATTTTGGACAAACTGTAAAATGCTTGACTAGAGATTAGTCTAGAAAGAAGTAACCACCATTACTTCCTTCTATGAAAATAAAAAAAATAAAAGCATCATGGAATCAGATTTTGTGCTTTCTTTTAGTTCATATTCTGATTTTATACTAGGAGGCAAAAATATCTCATATTTCCAATCTATTCCTACTTGGATTATGCGAGGCGTGAGAAAAGACACAGTATAAGAGAATCAACTACAAAATGTGTTCCTGGATTCACGGCTGTTTCCCCAAGATGCCTGGTGTAGAGTACAGTGAGTGTTTGTTGAGTGAATGAATTGCTCTAGAAATGTAAGGTCAGGACTGCTTATCGAATTTCCAATTCTCCAATAAGAAGTCCTGTCTGCCTGAAGGTAGCAATATGTAGATTTCGGAGAGTGGTCGGGGGTCTACTGAGTAGGACGCAGTCCTAGACCCACCCCTCCCTCCCCCTTTCTCTTTCTTCAGCAGTCTCCTGCTCTCTGTCTCCTCCGTTACATTGTCTTAGTCTTTTGAGGTCTTTAATAGGTTGCCTGATGGGGTATTTTACATTCATTTCCTTTGTCAGAAAACAAAACAAAAAGACTGGCTTTTGAAAAGAATGAGAAATTAACACTATGGGGGCTCATTCTTGTTTCTTCCCATCAAAAGTGGGAGTAACAGTTTGATAGAATTTGCCTCAGAACACTCAGATCTTTGATTGTTCTCAAGAAAGCCTGTCCTGGGGCCTCATCCTGGGAACGCAGTGATGATCACACCCCCTGATAGACAGATAGCCTCCTAGAAAAAAAAAAAAA
>JAPYYM010002690.1:0-11992 GCA_028534135.1 Potos flavus
GAGGCTCCGGGGACAGCGGCTGGGGACGCAGCCTCCAGCCATGCTGCTCCAGCCTGGCCTCTAGCGTCCTGCTATCTGCCAGGCGGGCCCCTCCCCGCACACACAGACTGGACGGCACCGTGCTGTTGCCAACTGTTTATTCAGGCCCCAAACGGGTGACCAGTGACGTGCAGTTTGCCCGGGCCCACGGCAGACTGAGCAGTGCCGCCGGCCCTGCTGGTGAGCAGACGAGTTCCCAGAGCAGGCCCGGCCGAAGGGCACGTGTGCTGCCGACGGTCGCAGGGCACAGGCCCTGGGGGTGGTGGGGGTGGGCAGGGGGAAGAGCAGGGTCCCGTGTCCAGTGCATCCCAAGCCAGCCAGGGGGCCACCCCGGTGCCGAAGGTCACAGCCTTGAGAGGCGGTGTGTGGTGTGAGCGTGGTGGGGGGCAGGCCGTCCCCTCCCTGCGGTCCTGCTGGACCCCCTTCTAAGGCATGACTGTCCCAAGTGTCTCTGCCCGCCACACGGTCTGGGCAGCGGCTAGGCCCTCGGGAAAGGGCTGCAGGCCTCTGTGGCATCTTCAGCGGGTGCCAGCAGCCCCAGGACACTCCTGTCGGCCAGCGCCCCTCTCAGCGCCTCTGGCTGGCAAACCAGGAGAAGAAGGGATAGGGACGCGGACGCGGGGCCTGGTGGATGCGCACCGTGCGGGGAGAACGCCAGGCTTTGATGGTGGCGTCGTCACTGGCCGTCAGCAGGAGCTCCTGCTCTTGGGGGCTGAAGACCACCGAGTTGACCACGTCCTGGTGCCGCAGCTTGGCCAAGCAGATGTTGTAGTGCCGGTCCCAGATGTAGCCGTGCCGGTCCTCGGCCCCGCTGCGGGACAGCCCCGGGTGAGACCCCGCCCACCGCACCCGGCCCCGCCCGGCCCGCGCGCCTACCTGGCCACGAAGTCCCTGCTGACGTCCAGGAAGATGAAGAAGCACTCGTCGTTGGGCGTGTAGGCGCGGTGGGCCCGCAGAGCCCGCTTCACCTCCCGCATGGTCTTGAGGTCAAACACCAGCAGGTCGATCTCCTCCGCAATGGGCGGGGGCTGCATGGGGTCGGCCACCACGGAGCCGCTGGGCCAGGCGCGGCTGTTGACATACAGGTACCTGGGCGGGGGGCAGCTGCTCGGTATCAGCGGCCTGCAGAGGTCCCCACCCGGGACACTCTCGGGGGCCCACCTGTTGTCCGGGGATAAGCCCATGCCGATGATGTGTCCGTGCACGTCGATGACGTGGTCCAGGGCGTCAAAGAAGGCATCGGAGCCCCGGCCCTCGCCCAGCACAGGCCCGGCTGTGGTCATCTGGTGTGGCAGGATCTGCTTGATGCCTGCGGGAGGGCCGGGGGAGAGTGGCAGCATCTGAACCAGGGGCCCCCATGGGACATGCACTGCAGGGGGCTGGACCAGGGCAGGGCCCCCAGGACAAACGGAGGAGGCCGACTCCGCCCACAGACTCAACCCTGCCCTTGGCCACGGGACCCCAGCCCAGTGGCTCTAGGGGCGCAGGAGGGCCCGCTCCCCTACCGATCTGGTGCGGTGAGTAGGTGAGGCAGCCCGTGGTGAAGATGAGCAGCTTGTGGGCGTCGGCCATGCTATGCTCTGGGGGCTTGGTGCGGCCCTGGGCCAGCAGCTCGGCCACCTTGGTCTCCAGCGCGTGCTCCGACAGCTGGGACTGCGCCCGCCCGTCCAGGAGCCCATCCAAGAAGCGCCGCAAGCCCTCCTTGCTGCGGGCCGGAGTCGGCCCTGGCCCCGGGCCTCCCGCCTCATCCTCACTGTCGCTGCCCAGGTCAAAGACGCGGCCGGGGGGCGCGCCGGCGTCCAGCAGGAGGTCCGGGCTGTCGAAGCGGCTGCAGTCGGCCACCATCACCGTGCGAATGGTGCTGGCATTCAGGTTCTGGATCTTGAAGAGCCGCTTCACCACGTTGACGTTCTCTGACTCCACGTCCTGGGGCGGGAGATGGCAGGTGGGCACCAGGCCAGGGAGGGAGCCGCCGCAGGGGGCGCGCCCGCCCGCACCTGGAAGGCGTTGTTGAGCCAGAGCACAGAGCAGGAGGTGATGTCCCCGATGCGGTGCAGGTTCCCCGAGATCAGGCTGGTCTCCGTGAGCCAGCAGCCGAACACGTCGTACGGCTTGTTGCGCACTCGCGACAGCAGGGCGAAGTTGTCTGGGGGGAGCGGGGGCAGGGCTGTGGGAAGGGGCGGGGGCAGGGCTGTGGAGAAGGGGGGGGGTGGGCGTGGCCGGGCCAGCCCGCCCGCCCCAGGCCCGCTCTCACCTAGGCTGATGACCGCGATCTCACCCGACGAGGAGTTGTGGGGCCCCAGGAACACCCCGGACGCCAGCAGCAGCGAGTCGTCCTGGTTGAACTGGGAGAACTGGGTGTAGCTCCAGTTATAGGGCCGCATGTCCGCGCTGTGCAGCAGCGAGATGGTCAGGTCGTTGTTCCAGATCTGCGTGGGGGCGGAGCCATCAGGGGCGTCTGAGCCCACCCCGCACGGCGTCCCAGGGCCCAGGCTGCAAGCCCCTCTCCCCGCTGAGCTCAGGCCCAGAAACCAGCAGCAGGACGGCGCTCTTTGCCCCTGGCTGCCCGCTGACCCGGGGGGGTCCGCGCGGCTGGCTCCTGGCCCGGGAGCACAGGTCACTTCCCTCTGTGGGCAGTGCGGGCGCCAGCCCCTGCCCGCCCCCCCCGCCGGCCCCAGCTGCCGTGGGCTGGGCTCACCTTGACGGTGCAGTCCTTGGAGCAGGAAGCAAACTGGTAACCCGAGTGGGAGAAGCTGAGATGCAGAACCTGATCGCTGTGCTCCTTGAGCGTCTGCACCTCCACACAGGGCACCGTGTCATAGAGCCGCCGAAACTCTTCATACCAGGACGTGGCCGCTGGGGGTGGGGGGTGGTCACCGCTGGGGCCCTGAGCCTCCTTTCCCACAGAGGCCAGCACCCTGACAGCGTAGGGGACATCACCGCAGCTGCAGGGGTGCCCCCGGCACCCCCGGCACCCCTGCCTCCCTGCCAGGCCTGTACTGAGGCGTGGCGCGGCTGCTCCCCATCCGTGTGAGGGCCGCGCGGTGCCCTGGTGACCGCTATGCAGATCTGGGCGGTGGGGGACCAGTGCTGTGGCTCCAGCTGGCAACATGTGAATGGCCCCGCCTCCCGCCCTCCCAGCCAGCCTGGTGGCCTGTGGGGCCACGTGCAGGCCCTGACCTGGGTGCCGGGGCACGTCTCGGGCCACCTGGTAGTAGCGGTAGAACTGCTCCCTCCACAGGAACTCGTCCCGGGACACGGCCTGCCACTGGCGGCACACCAGACCGGCGGCCAGTACGTCCGCTGGGCCCAAGCTCAGGAAGATCTGGTAGATGAGGCTGTCAGGGAGCAGGGGTGTGCCCCCCTCGTCCATTGTGACATTCTGCCCAGGCAGCCCTGAAACCCACACGTGGTCCCTTAGTTGCCGGTTGCACTGGCGGAGGATACTGGCCCCAAGGGAGGGGCCCGCGGCTAAGCTGAGGCCAGTGCCCTGCTGGGATTTCCATCGGACTGGGTGTGTGTAGAGGGCCAGCTGGCACTGCCCACCTGGCTAAGGGTCCAGCAGCTTCTCAAGCGCCCTGGACAACCATACAGCTGACGGGCGCCCCCACACGTCCCAGTGGTTCCCTGGAACAGGCGGCTTTGGGCGGGCAGCAGACCCCGCTCAGCACCTCCCCACCTGGTCCAGCCTGAGCTGGACCCCAGATCTGCTCTCAGCCCAGAAGGGGCCTGGTCGCGGGGGTGGGGCCCCCCGACCTCCTCCCGCGCACGGGCCCAGAGACACATCTGGGTGCCTGCGGTGGTGACTGCTCCGAGGCCGAGAAAGGAAGAACCGGTGACGCACTCCTGTCACTCTGACCTTGTAGCCCCGAGGCTTCAGAGCTGTCAGCATGGGACCGAGGTCCTTCCGAGAAAAGGCTCGGGGCCGGCGGGACGCCGCCAGGGGCACCAGCCGGCCCTTGGCCTCTGCCCTGTGGCCTGGGGGAGCCCTGCCCGGCGGTCAGCGGGCCAGCGCGGCCACTGCCACTGCCGGGCGAGCTGGGGGCGGGGCGGGGGCTGCCCAACGTCCCCTCCCACCTCCCCTCCGGGGGGCTGCGGGGGGCGGGGCCTCGGCGACTCATTCATCGGCAGAGGGCGCGGCCGAGGCCGAGGGGCCGGAGGCTGCGGTTGGGGGGGGGGGGCGGGGAGCCGGGGACCGGACACGGCCGGTTTGCGACGCTCCTCGGGGCCGGGGAACCGGGGCTCGGGGGCGGAAGACGACTTTCCCCCGGGCCGGGCGCACTCACCGCGGCCGCCTCCGCCCGGCTGTGCTGCCCCTGCCCCGGGGCCCGGCCTTGGCCGGCAGACCCGCTTCCGGCCCGCCGCTCCTGCCGCAGCGTCTCTATGATGGAGCCCGCCAGGCTGACGCCTCGAGCCCCGACGCATCGATGGCCGCAGAGCGCCGAGCACCCCGCAGCCCGCCTCGGCTATTGCTGCGCCTGCGCGCACTCGAGCTCGCGCCCAACAGCGCTCCTGGCGGCCGGGAGGGGCTCCGTCCTCGCACCGAGGCCAGTGGGCTAGGCTGACGGCAAAGCTCACTCAGCTAGCGGGTTCGAGACCCCGCCCCGCCGCTCCCAGCTGCTGGGGCCCTTGGGTTAGGGGGTCGTGGACAAGGAACCAGAGGTCAACTCGGACTTCGTAAACAGGATATGGCGCCAGGGCCCTGCCGGGAAGTGCAGAGTCGAGGAGGCTGGGGGTGGACTCTCGTGGGGGGCAGGGTGCTTGGTAAGGCGGGAGAACCAACGGGGACTTCCTGGGCTGGAGGTGGACGAGCGCCGACTTCCTGTGCCAGGCTTCTGGGCGGCCCTGGACGGTGGACTCTGACCCAAGTGACCCAGGACTCGGCCGTCCTGGCCAGGCTTCCCCCAGTCCCAGCATTGTTACTGCCACCGCCATGCTGACCCCCAGGACTGCACTTCTCTTGACTCTGCTCCTGGCTGGGGGTTCCCTGAGCCAGAGGGCTCGGAGACCCCCTCAGCCCCCGTCCCCCATCAGCACCATCCAGCCAAAGGCCAACTTCGATGCTCAGCAGGTAGAGGGGGACAGGTGGGTGGGCAGGAGCTCACCCAGCTTTCCAGGGGTCAGGGCCAGGCAGCCCCTCATCCCCGTGTGCCCTCACATGGCCTGCCCCTAGTTTGCAGGGACGTGGCTCCTTGTGGCCGTGGCCTCCTCGTGCCGCTTCCTGCAGGAGCAAGGCCACCGGGTTGAGGCCACCCTACTGCGTGTGGCTCCCCGGGGTGCAGCCATGGCTGTGAGCACCTTCCGAAAGCTGTGAGTCCCCCGCAAGGACCCCCGCCCCCACCCCTGCTGGGGCCTGGACCAGAGTCCTGTGGGGCCCTGCCCGGGTTGGGGTCCCTAAGCCCGCTGTGCTTCCCCCTGGCCCCCAGGGATGGGATCTGCTGGCAGGTGCGGCAGCTCTACCGACACATGGGAGTCCCGGGCCGCTTCCTGCTCCCAGGTGAGGCCAGGGCATCGGGGGCTGGGGTGCAGGGCCGGCGGGGGGGAGCTGACCCCGCTGACTCAGCTCTGCCCAGCCGCAGGCGCCCGTGGGGCAGTGGACGTGGTCGCCGCAGAGACGGACTACGAGGGCTTCGCCGTCCTGGTCCTGGAGCGGAAGCGGCGGCTGTCGGTGAAGCTGTACGGTGCGTCGGGGCCCAAGGCCCCGCTCTGCGCACGCGCAGGGCCATCCGCGGGGGGGCGGGGGGGTGAGCCCAGACCGCACACAGACACTCCCTGCCCTTCCCTCCCTGTATTCTGACCCTCCTCCGCTGAGCAGGGCTCCAGGGAGGGGCCCCAGCAGATAGGCCCAGGTGTGGGGACAGAGGGGCCGGGGAAGGGGCCGGGTGCATCCCGAGCACACAGCCCCTGTGCCCGGCGCGCCCCCTCACCGCGTGCCCAGGAGCCCTGTGTGCCCCACAGCCCGCTCGCTCCCGCCAAGTGACTCGGCCCTGAGTGCGTTTGAGCAGCAGGTGCAGAGGGCCAACCTGACCGAGGACCATGTCTTGTTCTTCCCCAAGTACGGTAAGCCTCCCCCCGCGGCCGGCCTTGCCCCCCCTCCCCCCCGTGTGCCCTGTCCCAGCCACCCCTCACCCCTGCTTGGGCCTTCAGGTTTCTGCGAGGCTGCAGACCAGTTCCACGTCCTGGATGGTGAGTGGGCGGTGCTGGCCCGGTGGCGCAGTGGCTGGGGGGGGGGCGCCCGGGGGGCGTGGAGCGCCCCTCTGCTCCTTCACGGGCTGTCTCGTCTCTGTGCCCCAGAATCGCGAAGGTGAGTCCAGGCAGCGGCCCTGACCTTAGAAGGAGTGAAGACCCTGACGGTGGCGGCCCCTGCTACCCGCGTCACTGAGCCCTGTCACCCCACGGGCTCAGAGCCACCCCATGGGGGGATGCCCTCCCGTGTGCTCCCGGAAGCTGCCCGTCCCCCACAGAGCTCAGGAGCCTTGCCTTCATTAAACGCTGTCCGTCTTGGCCCCTGATTTCTTCCTTTCCCTGTTGGACCCGCGCGGGGGCCTCTGCCTGCCCATCTTCTCATGGGCACGTGGGGCTGCTCCCCTGGGTGGGCCGGAGAGGGAAATGGCTGGCTCCCCTGGTCAAAAACCCTCCCCAGGGAGGCAAGGTGGTCCCTGCTGTCCCTGGGCCCCGGTCTCCGCCTCTTAGTTGGGCCCCCTGCACTGTGGTCCCAGCGCCCTTCCCTGCTCCCAGTCTGTGGGCACACATGCCCTGCTGGCCTTGCTGGGCTGCCCGGGGTAGGCCCAGGACCGGAGCCTGCCCCCCGCGCAGATGGTGGAGGGCCTTTTCTAGAGGGATCCCCCCCCCACTAACCCCCATTTCCTCCCCGGGCTGCCAGGGAGTAGGGGGGAGCACCAGGCCACCCCGGGGGAGCCGCAGGGACGGCGCTCTGTGCCAGCTCCGCATTCCCGCGTGGCCCACTGGCTCAGCCCGGACCAGGAGGACGGGTGGGTGTGCGGGGGAGACCAGCGGCAGCCTCGCACGGGTCCCCTGTCTCCAGTGGGCGGGGACCATGCCCGACCCCACAGACTGGGCGGTGCCCACCCTCTGTCCTCTGCAGCTGGCCTCCCAGAAAGGCAGATCTGTAGGGCTGCAGAGAAGAGGGGAAGGTGGGGGGCCCTGGCCCCCAGGGCTTGGAGGGAACCTGTAGCCTCCCCATGGGTCCTATGTCCCAGAGACCCACTGGCCACCCGCGGGCGCCACCGTGCACCTGTGCTGGGCGGGGCCGTGGCTCAGAGCTGGCAGAGGGTCCCAGAGGGCCCCACAGCCCCCAAACAGAAAATGAGGGCCTCTTCTCTGGGGTGTGGGAGGGCTCCCGCATATCCCCGCTCAGGGGTCCTGGGGAAGGATGCTTCGGGAAGGACTACAGGTCCAAATGGCGGCACGAGACCCTCCCAAGTGACCGCAGGGCTGAGGCCCCACAGCTGCCCAGGCCTGCCCCTCTGGGTCCCCAGCAGCACGTCTGTGGGAGCGGCAGTTGCCGTCGTCACGCATTTTATTTCCACAAAAATGTTCAATGAACTCTAATGGTCACAAACTGGGTGAAACAACTGTAGTTCTAAGTGAACTGTGTTCATGTAAAAATGTTAATTATGAGCTGTCTTTTGCCTTTTAATTGTAATAGGTGATTTTTAATATCTTGGAAAAAATACTTTTTATTTTCTGGAGAGAAGGAGGGAGCTTGAGAGCGAGCAGGGGTGGGGGGGACAGAGAGAATCTTAAGCAGGCTCCACACGGAGCAGGGATCCCAACGCGGGCTCAGTCCCACAGCCCTGAGATCATGACCTCAGCCCAAACCTAGCGAATGGAGCCACCCAGGCGCCTGAAGAAAAACACCTTCTAAAAATGGATACAAATTTACCTTTAATTGGCAGGGGTGGCTGGGGGCCTCCAGGAAAGGCGGCTCCTGCCGCAGGAGCACTGTCCTGGGAGCCCGCGGGTCCTGGCAGAATGCAAGGGTGCTGTGCCCCAGGCCCCCAGCGCCCGCGGCCCCAGAGGCAGGCGCCTCCTTGGCCCTGTCCCGGACTGCTGGCCCTTCTTGCTGGGTCCCCGCCCTCCCTGCGCACACAGCAGCCCCAGCAGACAGGTGGGCCAGGACCCCTGCATGCGGGGGCCAGGGCTGGACAGAGCCCGCCGCCCACGGGACCCAGAGCCTCCCTCCAGCGCATGGCAGGACCTTCCCACGGGCTCGTTGCACACGTCCTGCTCCCGGCCAGCACTGCTCCCCCCCCTCAGTCGCCCCCTCGCGCCCCCGGGCTGAGGGCCTCAGCTGCTGTGACGGACCCTCGGGGATGCCCGGACTCCAGCCTCCCCTCTCCTCCCCTCCTCTCCCCTCCCCGGTGCAGGCGGGTCCCTGGCCGCCCCCTCGGCCTCGGGAGGGCGGGGCCAGCCCAAAGCACCGCGTCCGGTTTGCGGGCGAGAACTGGGGAGTAGCTGTGCGGGGGGCGGCGGGGGGCTCCTGCTGTTGCTGTGCGGAAGGGACGGCCCCGGGCGCGGGGAGCGGGCAGGAGGGGCCCGCAGAGGCCGGGAGGGAGGGGACACCAGGCAGCCGGTGGGGACAGGGCTGCGGGGAGGCCAGGCCCGGCTCCCGGGAGGGTGGGCTGGCGGGGAGGGGGCGGTCCGGCCCTCCCCGCAGCCACCCCGACCGGCTGTACCCGCGGACCTTGCCGCCCTTCGGGGGTGACGCGGGCAGCGCGAGCCGCCGCACGACTCCCGGCCGCTGCTTGCCTTTGCACACGGCCCCTCGCACCGCTAGCGTCACGTGCCCGCTCTCGACCAATGGCATCGACGGTGGGAGGAGCGCGGCTCGACAAGTTCCCCGCCCAGCCTGCGATCCGGGCGGGCGGTAGGGGGCGCCAGAGCCATTCGGCGCCGCCAGGGGCGCCCGGAGCCGCGTCCCCCGCTAGGCCGGGGGGAGTGGGCGAGGGGGCCCTCCCCGGAGCAAGGCCCCGGGGTTCCTCTCCGGCGCGGGGGACCCGCCTGACCTCCAATGCGGTCGGGAGGGCGGGGGGGGGTCCCTGCTCTGCCCCGCCCTCAGGCTCCCCAGAGCGCAGGCGCAGAGGGGGCCGCTTGCAGGTGTTGAGTGGGATCGCTGGGGACCGGTTGGAGCCTGAGGGGTGGGAGGTGGGGGCATGAGGACCCGGATGGGGGCAGGAGGTGGCCCGGGACGGGGGCTCACAGGTCAGGTACACACCCTTCCAGGATGTCTCCTAGAGCCCAGCACCTACACACGTGACTACCTGTGTGGCTGTTTTCTTCCCAGGCCCTTTCTCTGGGGGTGGCTGAGCGGGCTACATGCCCAGAGCCCGGGCCCTCGTGCCCCCAGGCCCAGTGTGTGGGTGCCCCACCCCCACTGGGCTGGCCTGCCCGCCTCCTGCCCTCGCTCTGGCACAGGGGCCCCTGCAGTGACCCCTCAGTCATCCTGATCTGGGGCCTCTGGCTGCCTGCCCCACCACCCCCTGGTCTGGCCTCACTCTGACCGGCCGCGACCCCCGCCCCTCCGGACGGTAGGGCCCCTTGGCATGTTCTTGCCCCGCGCTTGGGTTCAGGGCGGTGGGGAGCAGAGCGGGGGTGGCAGGCCTGGGCTCTGCACTCCGTGCTCTGCAAGAACGCGGTGCCCCTGGCCTTCGGGACTAAGAAAAGGTCAGGCTCCCTGTGTGGGATGGAACATTCTGCCCTCCACCTGGTGGCAGGAAGGCCACTGGGGTCGGGCTTGGCCGGGGAGGCACCGCAGGCCCCTGGCCACCCCCGCTGGCGTGGGGCACTGGGAAGGGGTCCCAAAGAGGGCTGGAGCTGGGGGTCTCGGGACTCAGAAAGCGAGGTGCAGAGACATCCCTGGGAGCTAGTGGACCCAGCAAGCACCCCCTGCCCGTCCCCCTTCCCGGGCTGGGACCCAGATGCCCTCCATCTCTGGTGGGCGGGATCTCAAGAGGGCCCCGTCCCTGCCCGGCCCGCCTCCAAGCCCTCTGCGCCCACCTCTTCTGCCAGTTCTGAGGAGGCCGGCGAAGGGGGCACGCCCCTGGGGAGGGGCGCCTGCAGGCGGGCCCATAAAGAAGGGAGTGTCTGAGTGACAGGGCCGCTTGCCTCCCCTCCGTCCCTCCTGGGATGGGGCCCTGCTGTGCCCTGTGGGCGGTGCTCGCCCTCCTGAAGGGCCTGAAGGGCCAGACCCCAAACGCCCAGCCAGACATTGCCTCCGTGTTACAGAACTTCCACGAAGACCAGGTCTGGGGGCTCGGAGGGAGGGGGAGAAAGTCAGCCGGGGTCCAAGTGCAGGGAGAAAGGAGGCCCATAGTGGCCGGGAAGGCACCGCCCGGGGACCCCAGCCTGGTCTCAGATTCCCCCCCCCCCCGGGATTCCTCACGTCCAACAGAAAAGGACTCTGGACAGGCCTTCCTGGGGCAGCCGTTCCCTCCCGTAACCCTGGCCAGTCCCTGCGCGGTGGACACATCTCCGTCAACTGAGGCTCGCAAAGGCCAGGCGCTGGGCGAGGTCACCCGGGCCCTGCCGGCGTCATCGGTGCTCAGATAGGGAGCCACAGCCTGGTGAGGACCCCTGGGGTGTCCCGGGCTCTGCCTACCTCAGGTTCCCACAGTTCCAGGGGGAATGGTTTGTGGTCGGCCTCGCGGGCAGCACCCACGGGAAGATGGACAGGTTCCTGCTGAACCCATTCACTGCGATGTTCAAGCAAAATAAGAACAGCCGCCTTGAAGTGTCGTATGCCATGACGCGGTGAGTGAGGATCCCCGGCCGGTACCCTGGAGGCTAAGGGCTTCACGGCTCGGGGCCAGCATGGGCCCCAGTGCCCCGGTTCTCCCAGGGCCCTCCTCCTAATCCAGAGTTCCGCACAGGCTGCCAGGGACCTAAGCCAGCTCTGGGGTACACACAAAAGAGGGCGGCGTTTACTGGATCACAGACTCAGAAGAGCCTTGCGGGCTTACGGAGTTCAGCTGCAGTTGGATCCAGGAGCTCAAACAGTGCGATCAGGGCCCTATTAGCCCCTCTCTCTCCCTCTCTCAGCTCTGTCTGCCCCAGACCTCTGTTCAGGAAAGTTCTGACCTCGCAGGGATACATTAGCCCAGGCTGATGTCCTTCTCAGGGTTCCAATTCCAGAAAAGAGAGAGCATCCTGGTCAGCCTGGCAATGGCCTCTGACCGGGTTTTCTGGAGTCACGTGATCCTCCTGGACCCGTTGCTGCATCCAGGGTCACAGGCACTCTGGTTGGTCTGCCCCCCTGGTTGGGAAGAAGTGGGGAGTCTTGACGGATGCCCCCCTGGAATGAGGTGAGGGTGGTACCGTCCCCCGGGGGACACCGGTGCCATGAGGGTTTCTTTACCCTCCCCACGTCTCCAGCAGGCCTGGCAGGCCTCCTTGCCCACCTGCCTGGCTCCGGGGGAGAGAGGGCCTGGGAACCTCTCCGGTTAGGGCTCTTTAGCTCCAAGTAAGATGAAACGGGGACCTCGAGCAAGGCGGGTTTGTCGTGCACACCAGGGGTAGATCCTAGAGCTGAGAGCCTCCCTCTGAGGGTCTGCCCCGGCCCCTGCCCCAGCCTGCCGGCGAGCCCCATCAAAGCCACCTGCAGGGGCTCAGCCACCCAGAACCCCCCTTTGGAGCGTCTCGGATTCTGCGGGCATCTGACTGACCTGGCTCCTGCCGGAGGTTGATTAATGGGGGGAGTGGGGGACAGAGAACCCAGTGCAAATGCAGCTAGACCGAGACGGCTTCGGGGCGGCCTCCCCTCTCCCCCCCTGCAGGCCGGAGTGCGCTTAGTCGCTTCTCAAAACAAGTGAGCCCACCTGGAGAGGCCCCTGCACTGCGGGAGGGCTTCCTGGGGCCTGAGCCGAGGGGAGGGGGACCAGGCCTGGCCCAGCTCCTCCCCGTCCGGCCTGGCTCAGCGAAGTCCGGGGCTGCT